>JBBPBX010069346.1:0-18888 GCA_038048925.1 Garcialebias charrua
ACCTGGATTATTGAGCATGCATCAGGGTATTGGGTGTATATTTATGCTCCTACCATCCCTGATAGCAAACGGATTCCGGACCGGATCCGTTCCGGATCTACCGTAGGATCCGAAACGGATGCTTAAAACGGATCCGGATCGGAGTCCACTTGCACAGCGGATCGGATCCGATTCGGATCCGGATCACAGATCCAGATCGGATATGGTCCGGACCCTATCCGGATCCGCTCATTAAAGAGGGTTTTTGGGTACATCCGGCCCGGATCCGTTTTGGACCCGTTCATGGAATGTTTCATCCGGCCCGGATCCGTTTTGGACCCGTTCATGGAATGTTTCATCCGGCCCGGATCCGTTTTGGACCCGTTCATGGAATGCTTCATCCGGCCCACATCCGTTTATGTTACTCATATCGGGAGGTGGACTAATTTGGTCCAGAACCTTTATTTATCATGAATTGAGAGAAGTAGCTAAAAACTTGTATACCAGCTCCAAAAAGACTCCATACATCTAACCAGTTTAACATTGAACACATGAAAATAATTTATTGTGAAGCTGCAAAAGACCTAAAATTGGGTTCTGAGTAAATTTACAGTTGTGAGGCTGCACAATGGCGCAGTTAGTAGTACTGTTGCAGGTGTTAAAATCCCAGCCAGATGTCTTTCTGCATGTGTTTGCATGTTCTCCGTGTACATGCATGGGTTCTCTAGGTACTTCATCTCGTCTGTTATCCACAAACTATGCTGTACTGTTCTCCCTACTCTATACCAGGACAAAACGAAGCCCCTTTTTTCATTTATCAAGACTTTAAAGTTTTCACTTTTTAACCCAGGAAAGTTAGTTAACAGAACTCAAAAATTTAAGTACAAGATGAGACATTTTTAAAGGTAACAAAAATCAATTTTTATTAATTTGTTGCCCTTGATCTAAGTACAGAATACATGTACGGTACTCAGAAATGTTGACTTTGTATTAATCAAAGCACATGAAACAAAACTTACAAAAAATCTCAAGCAGCTGATAATGTTTAAATACATCAAGTAGAACAAACTTGAAATGACTACACTGTTAAAATAAATAGGGTGGTTAAACTTAAAACCTTGAGTTCAAAAGCTGCCTTAAAAACAAGTTAACGCAACTTCAAATGTTTTTTTTCCAACTTAGGATGGCAAGCTAGAAAAGTAGCCCAATTTATGATGTCATTGTTTAAATATGATACCATAAGTTGAAATGACTAACTATAGAACATTATTCATTCTCCAAAAATTAAGTACTGGTACTCTTGTCAAGTAAAATTACAATCATATTCTATTTGAACTCAAATAACTAAGTTATACCCTTGTTTAATTAATGTTTACCGGTACTTGTTGTATGAACTTCATACTCTGAGTTTAAACAACTTGCAAAGTTACACTATCCATTCATAAAAACTTGTTTTCATTTGCAAACAATTACTGTATACCCGATATATACTTTCAACTCTCATGTTAAAGTTAAACTGACATACCAATTCCCTTTTTGAATTCATTTAACTCAAGATTTTAAGGCAGCAATTGAACTTAAAAAAGCAATTTAAGTAAACTAACATTTCCAAATATTGTTCCCCGTCTCCACTAAGAATGCCAAGTTCACCATTTTCCTAAAAATAATTACACAAAATATGCTTCCATTTCAAATATGAAATGTTAATTTTTATCTTTCTCTATCAAATTTTTATCTTTCTCTATCAAATACAGATGAGACCAGCCTTAAATCAAGTGTAAAAGAAAACATTTGTCCAAGACAAGCAGAAGTGTTGACATTTATTGGAGGACCGAAACTGACAAATAAAAACAGAAATACCATATGTATATACAGCAAACCCTCGACCTACGTCACCTGCGACCTACGGCAACTCAGACTTATGATTTTATCATATTTAATAAAAATATGATTAAAAAAAAAATTTTTTTTTTTTTTTTAATGTTATTAATTTCATGTGTATAGCACTTTGTTGCAGCTGTGGTTGTTTTAAATGGCTTTATAAATAAAGTATAATTATTAATATTACGTTTTAATTACAATTTGATCGTATTTACGCAACTTCCGGTCGTTTCCGGTCGCCATTTTACAATTGTCTACTGCGGTCAATGGAGCTCTAGAGGCTACTGTCAGCTGGCTCCGTGTGCCCGATCAGGGTTGCCTCATACGGATAAATTAGCTGGAAACACTCGGTCAACTCTGTGGACGTCTCAGGCCCGGAGGAGCAGCCGCGGATCGCCCCGCGATGGCTCCAACAACTTTGCCCGACATGCTAACGACAGCAGCTAACAGAGCAGCAAACACAGGCGAAGACACCGAGCCGACATGCCGCGGAGGGGCCATCTGCGGCCGGGAGCTCGCCGCAAATGTCCGCCTGGCAGTCGGGGGACACCGAGCTAACGCGGAGATACAAAGCCGATGCCTGAGCAGCCGCGGATCGCCCCGCGATGGCTCCAACAACTTCGCCCGACATGCTAACGACAGCAGCTAACAGAGCAGCAAACACAGGCGAAGACACCGAGCCGACATGCCGCGGAGGGGCCATCTGCGGCCGGGAGCTCGCCGCAAATGTCCGCCTGGCAGTCGGGGGACACCGAGCTAACGCGGAGATACAAAGCCGACAGCCTTTTTGAATGAACTGACATGCTAACCAGTGCTGCTAATGCTAACCGTAGCTAACGCCGAGCTTGTTTTGGATGGAGGACATCGCGGAGAAACGGCTTTCAGTAAGTTTTTTTTTTTTTCTGGCTCCAAATGTATGAAGTTAAGAAGCTAACAGTCATTCTTTTAAACAGTTTTGACCACGTGTGTGCGTGTGGAGCGTAAGAAAGCTGGGGGAGCTCGCACCCGAGCTAATACTAAAAGACGAAGGCAGGCTTTGACCAGCTCAAAGTAAGACATTATATTTTTTATTTATTGTACAGTACTGTATTCATTTACTGTACAGTTCTGTGCATGTTCATGGCCTAGTATGTCTGCTTGTTCAGTCTCATGCCATTAAATATGTGTGCGGCGTTCCGTTAGTGGTATAGCCGCGACCTATGTCAGAAACGCGGACCTACGACAGGCAGGTGTTTTTGGTCCGCGAGGTACGACAACATCGACCTAAGTCACACACGTAGGTCCCAATCCCTGACGTAACTCGAGGGGTACCTGTACAGCATTATATATATATATATATATATATATATATATATATATATATATATATATATATATATATATATATATATATATATATATATATATATATATATATATATATATATATATATATATATGTGCACTTAAAAGGCTCCAATTAATTAAGAACTTTGTTTGTTTTATAAATTTAATAGACCATCTATAATGTCCATATTTTTAACACAATTTCCAGTTTACTGTACACTGTACTATAAAAAAGAGAAGAAAATGTCCTTACTTTTATGGAAGGGGTGTTGCAAGGGAGGGATAAAGGCTTATTGGGAGGGAGTTGCAGAAGTTGCAGGTGAGTGAGGAAGGGCAGGTGAGTCCAAAATGGCAGCTGAGGTGGAGGGGCAAGTGATGCAGAAGGTGATGTTGATACTGGTGCAGGTGAGTGAGGAGGGGCAAGTGAGTCCAAAATGGCAGCTGAGGTGAAGGGGCAAGTGATGCAGAAGGTGATGTTGATGCTGGTTCAGGTGAGTGAGGAGGGGCAGGTGAGTCCAAAATGGCAGCCGAGGTGGAAGGGCAAGTGATGCAGAAGGTGATGTTGATACTGGTGCAAGTGAGTGAGGAGGGGCAGGTGAGTCCAGAAAGGCATCTGAGGTGTAGGGTACTGGTGATGCAGAAGGTGCTGGTGAGTGAAGAGAGACAAGCAAGTCAGGAGAGGCAGCCGAGTTATATAAAAAAGAAACAAAAAAAGAAAAGAAAATGTCTTTACCTTTATGGAGGAGCAGGTGATGCAGAAGGTGCTGGTGAGTGAAGAACGACAGGTGAGTCAGGAGAGGCAGCTGAGTTATATAAAAAAGAAATTAAAAAAAGAAAATGTCTTTACCTTTATAGAGCAGGTGATGCAGAAGTACTGGTGATTCTGGTACTGTGGGTGAAGAGGGACATGCGAGTCAGGAGAGGCAGCCGATTTATATAAAAAAAGAAACAAAAAAGAAAATAAAATGTTGTTACCTTTATGGAGGGGCAGATGATACAGAAGGTACTGGTGAGTGAAGAGGGACAGGTGAGTCAGGAGAGGCAGCCGAGTTATATAAAAATGAAATAAAATAAAAAGAAAATGTCTTTACCTTTATGGAGGAGCAGGTGATGCAGAAGGTGCTGGTGAGTGAAGAGGGACAGGTGAGTTAGGAGAGGCAGCTGAGTTATATAAAAAAGAAATTAAAAAAAGAAAATGTCTTTACCTTTATAGAGCAAGTGATGCAGAAGTGCTGGTGATTCTGGTACTGTGGGTGAAGAGGGACATGCGAGTCAGGAGAGGCAGCCGAGTTATATAAAAAAAGAAACAAAAAAAGAAAAGAAAATGTCGTTACCTTTATGGAAGGGCAGATGATGCAGAAGGTGCTGGTAAGTGAAGAGGGACAGGTGAGTCAGGAGAGGCAGCCGAGTTATATAAAAAAAGAAACAAAAAAAGAAAATAAAATGTCGTTACCTTTATGGAAGGGCAGATGATGCAGAAGGTGCTGGTAAGTGAAGAGGGACAGGTGAGTCAGGAGAGGCAGCTGAGTTATATAAAAATGAAATAAAATTAAAAAGAAAATGTCTTTACCTTTATGGAGGAGCAGGTGATGCAGAAGGTGCTGGTGAGTGAAGAGGGACATGTGAGTCAGGAGAGGCAACTGAGTTATATAAAAAAGAAACAAAAAAATAAAAGAAAATGTCTTTACCTTTATGGAGGGGCAGATGATGCAGAAGGTGCTGGTGAGTGAAGAGGGACAGGTGAGTCAGGAGAGGCAGCTGAGTTATATAAAAATGAAATAAAGAAAATGTCTTTACCTTTATGGAGGAGCAGGTGATGCAGAAGGTGCTGGTGAGTGAAAAGGGACAGGTGAGTCAGGAGAGGCAGCAGTTATAAAAAAAAAAAAAAAAAAAAGAAAATGTCTTTACCTTTAAAGAGCAGGTGATGCAGAAGGTGCTGGTGATTCTGGTACTGTGGGTGAAGAGGGACATGTGAGTCAGGAGAGGCAGCTGAGTTATATAAAAAAGAAATAAAAAAAAAGAAAAGAAAATGTCGTTACCTTTATGGAGGAGCAGGTGATGCAGAAGGTGCTGCTACAGGTGAGTGAGGAGGGGCAGGCGAGTCCAGAAAGGCAGCCGAGGTGGGGCTCCCAGATCTGCTATACTCTTGGGCACGCGCCCAGCCTGAGCAAAGACGAACGCTTGATAAATTACTGTCAAATTCAGAATACAGTTTAATGTGTAATATAATCTTAATTTAATCTTTAATCTAAATAAATGGCATTCTTTACAATAAATAAACTATACTAACAATAATAAAAATCGTAATAAATACAATAACAGTCAGAACCAGACCAATAAGCAGCAATAGACAGTTTACAATCTAACTAATCAAAAAAGGCATTCAATACAGGATCAACTGGACTTTATTTTCTTTATTTCTGCAACAAATAAAGTCCAGTTGATCCTGTATCGAACGCCTTTTTTTGATTTTATCATGTCCTGGACGACTGAGAATCTTCACCAGCAAATCTAACTACGTAATATTAAGTTTTTGTCCAAAAAGACCAACTTGTCCACATTTTCTGCTAAAAGCACAGATCTAGTTGCAGTGAATATCTCCAGTGGTGGAGAAAATCATCTCAATAACAACAGTAGCAGCAGTGTGGCTGTATTTTTCTTCATTACTCACAACAAGCTCTTCTTGGACCTGCTCCCACCTGTCCCTGGAAAAGTTCAGAGTTCAGTCATCACAGACTTCTTTGCTGCAGGTGATCTGGCAAATTTCCTTGAAGCGGAAGAAGTCAACTGCTATCTCTGTCCCAGACTGGAATTAAAACACAAAGAGGTAAAAAAAAAAAAAAGTTAATAAGATTCTAATTTTAAGTTAAAAAGATTAGAACTTCTTTCGGCTTTTCCCTTTTCAGGGGTCGCCACAGCGAATAATCTTCTTCCACTTCACTCTGTCCTCTGCATCCCCTTAAGCTTTTTCTTGGCTTATTTAAAATAAAGAAAATGCAATATTGGAAAGGATTAAAAAAAACAAGCTAAAACATTTAGTGAGAGCAGTATAAAAATAACTTTACATTTACATCAACTGTACAGCTGCAATAATTTAGTGAATGATTAGTTGCCAATTGTTAAGCACCTATTTTAATTGTTTTGAGACATTATTTTAGATGAAAGCATCATATGTTCAGATTCTAGTCTCCAACAGTTTCTGGTTTTATTTCTGAAAAAGTAAATACTGAGCCACTAATCAATTAATGCAGAAAATAAACCAATATTAAAATCAAATTAAAAATAGTTGCTGCATTAAAGGTCAAATCAATGAGTACCGTGCTTTCTGTTTTTTGATTAATACTAGAGTACAGCAAGAGATCAACAACTTCAATCAAAAGACAATGTTTTAACTGTTTCATAACATTTGACATTGAAAAGTAAAACGTGTTACATTAACCATAAAACCAGTTCTAAATGGGCACAACTTTCAATAGTTTCTCTTTAACATTAAGCAAGGACACTGGTCCATTTGTGTATTTGGTCATATGGGCTAAACACCTACAGAGCAGCTTTTAAAGAATCATTTTGAAACAAAAAAACAAACAAGCTTTGAACTCCAGGGGAGATGCATTAAATACAACTCTTCATCAAGTCATTCTTGAGAGTTTGTAACCAGGCCGACAGTTTACCATCTTCTAGACCAGGTAAAATCTTCTGAACACATTCAAAAGTGTTTGTAAGTGCTTTGAGATACCTGAGGTGAGCCCAAACAGCAGGAAGGCATCCACACATCTGGGACAGCTGACAATGATGTCACTTTCAGTGAACATTCCAACTTTCACAGGCTGGTAACAAAGTTCATGCTCGCAGTGAACTGGATTTGTGTCATGGTCACTGGTGATGGTAACAAGGGCCACTGCAACATCTCCATCAGCTCTGGCTCATCCTAAAAAGAATGAAAGAGATTATCAGAATCAAATGCTTTATAACAGTTTGACTTTATTATTTAATGTCCTTTTCTAATAGTTTTATTTCAGTAAATCCATTCAAACAGTGAAACTTGTATATTATAGTAATTCATTACACACAGACTGATATAGTTCAAGTGTTTATTTCTTTTAATGTTGATGGTTATAACTAATGAAAACCCTAAATTCAGTATCTCAGAAAATTGGGATATTACTTAAGACCACTGGGGAAAAAATAGGATTTTTAGAAATGTTGGCCAACTAAAAAGTATGAACATGAAAAGTATGAACATGAAAACTATGAGCATGAAAAGTATGGCCATTAGGCATGTAACGGTTGTAATGGATTTACCGAACCGTTTCGGTACAGCACGTTCGGTTCGGTCCACCTGCGTACCGTTTCGGTTATTTTTTTCACTCATTGAACGTTAATATATGCGCCGCGGAACAAAATTTCCTGGGCGCGTTTCAGCACGGAGCTATTATCGCGACGCACGCGCAGCATTATTAGCCATTAGCTGCTCGCTCTGGTCTCCTGTTTGTGAACGTTATGGCTTTCTTGTTAAAAGACGAGCGCACACGCAGCTTGTGTGGACATTCATGAAGACTCTGCAGCAGCTGCGTGAGTGACGCAGCTCTCTGCGCGCGCTGGAAACTACGTCATCGGAATGTGAACAGAAACATCAGCTGTTGCAGAAACACCGCTAAAAGCAGCTGCATTTAAACAACTTTTATCAGGTAATCAGAGCGGTCCAGAGCAATAACACAAACTGTATGAGTTTTTAAAGATCTGAATCTAGTCTGAATGTTTTTTATGCGCAGTTGATCCTTGCTATGAGACATCCATCACGTCAACACTTCAGTCAAAAAGTTCAGCTCTTTATGAAAAAACTCAAACTGATTGTGAACAAGTCCTGGAGCTGATTTAAGCCCTGCCCTGATGATGAGTGGGAGATTCAACCGTTCAAGAGGTAATAATAAATTCAATTTATACCGCACTTTTCATTAATAAAAATCTCAAAGTGCTACAACAATAAAACAAGTGATAAAATCAAATAAAATCAATAATGATATCAACTAAGATTAAAGACAGAATCATGTGGAGGCAGAATAGGCCTGCTTAAAAAATAAATAAATAAATAATTAAAACAAGTGATAAAATCAAGTAAAATCAATAATACTATCAACCAAGATCAAAGATAAAATCATGTGGAGGCAGAATAGGCTTGCTTAAAAAGAAAAGTCTTTAAACCACTTTTAAAGTCAACCAGTGACTGTGGAGCTCTCAGGTAGTCAGGGAGGGAGTTCCATAGGCGGGAGGCAGCCACACAGAATGCCCGGTCTACCATGGTCCTTAATTTGGTTCGTGGAATGTGAAGTAGATTACTGTTCTGTGATCGTAGAGACCGGATGGATGAATATGGAACAAGAATGTCCTTTAGATAGTCAGGTGAAGTTCCGTGTAAGCATTGGTGTGTAATGAGAGCAGTTTTGTATTGAATTCTGTAGGTGACAGGAAGCCAATGAAGGTTATGGAGAATGGGTGTAATATGTTCAAATTTACAAACTCTCAATAAAATCCTTGCTGCACTGTTTTGAATATATTGAAGCTTCTGAAGATTTTTGCCAGGGATTCCAATAAGGTATTGTTCTTTTCTTATAATTATTATTTATAATTTATTATTATTTAAAATCATAATCTTATTAACTTATTTTTTTTTTACCTCTGTTTTATTTCCAGTATTTCCAGTTACAGAGGTAGCATGTCTCTTCCACTTCAGGGAAATCCACCAGAGATCACCTGCTGCAGCTAAGAAGTGTGTGATGACTGAACTGAACTCTGGTTGTGAGTAATGAGGACAAATACAGCCACACTGTTGCTACTGGACAAAAACTTGATTAGTTAGATTGTTAACAGTCTGTTGCTGCTTATTGTTCTGGTTCTGACTGTTATTGTATTTATTAAGATTTTTATTATTGTTAATATAGTTTATTTATTGTAGAGTGCTGTTTATTTAAAATATCATACATCCAAATGGGTCACTTTTATTTATTACTAGAATACAATACAAACATATTTTTGGCACATTTTCAAAATAAACATTTTGTAAGTCTTTATTTTGTCTTTTTTTTTTTTGTACTGAAAATAAACCGAAAATAAACCGAACCGAGCCCTCCTTGTAGTTGAACCTAACCGAAATGTGATTTTAGCGTATCGTTACACCCTTAATGACCATGTACAGCATCAATACTTTGTTGGGATTCCTTTTGTCTGGATTACTGCAGCAATGCGTCGTGGCATGGAGTCGATCAGTCTGTGCCACTGCTCATATGAGCCCAGGTTATTCTTGCAGATTAAATTTTCCAACAGGACTTGGCACCTGCACACCGTGCCAAAGCTACAAGTACTTGGTTTAAGGACCATGGTATCCCTGTTCTTAATTGACCAGCAAACTCGCCTGACCGTAACTCCACAGAAAATCTATGGAGTATTGTGAAGAAGATGCGATACATCAGACCCATCAGAAGAGCTGAAGGCCACTATCAGAGCAACCTGGGCTCTCAGAACACCTGAGCAGTGACACAGACTGATGGACTCCATGCCACACCACATTGCTGCAGTAATCCAGGCAAAAAGAGCAACAACTAAGTATTGATGCTGTAAATGCTCATACTTTTCATGTTCATACTTTTAAGTTGGTCAACATTTCTAAATATATATATTAGGGGTGTAACGGTACGCTAAAATCACATTTCGGTTCGGTTCAATTACAAGGAGGGCTCGGTTCGGTTTATTTTCGGTTTATTTTCGGTACAAAAAAAAAAGACAAAGTAAAGACTTACAAAATGTTTATTTTGAAAATATGCCAAAAATATGTTTGTATTGTATTGTAGTAATAAATAAAAGTGACCCATTTGGATGATATTTTAAATAAACAGCACTCTACAATAAATAAATTATATTAAAAATAATAAAAATCTTAATGAATACAATAACAGTCAGAACCAGAACAATAAGCAGCAACAGACTGTTTACAATCTTAACTAATAAAGTTTTTGTCCAGTAGCACCAGTGTGGCTGTATTTGTCCTCATTACTCACAACCTCTTCTTGGTGGGACTGGTCCTGGAACAGTTCCAGAGTTCAATTCAGTCATCACACACTTCTTAGCTGCAGCAGGTGATCTCTGGTGGATTTCCCTGAAGTGGAAGGAGAGCAGCTACCTCTGTAACTGGAAATACTGGAAATAAAACACAGAGGTAAAAAAATAAGTTAATAAGATTATAATTTTAAATAATAATAAATTATAAATAATAATTATAATAAAATAACAATACCTCTTGAACGGTTGAATATCTCACTCATCATCAGGGCAGGGTTTAAATCAGCTCCAGGACTTGTTGACCATCAGTTTTAGTTTTTTCATAAAGAGCTGAACTTTTTGACTTAAGTGTTGACGTGATGGATGTCTCATAGCAAGGATCAACTGTGCATTAAAAACTTTCAGACTTAGATTCAGAGCTTTAAAAACTCATACAGTTTGTGTTATTGATCTGGACCCATCTAAATTACCTGATGAAGTTGTTTAAATGCAGCTGTGTTGTTAGCGCACTTTGTAGAAGTTGTTTAAATGCAGCTGTGTGGTTAGCGTACTTTGTAACAGCTCGTTCACGTTCTGATGACGTAGTTTCCAGCGCGTTCACGTTAGACGTGTTGCTGCTGCAGATCCAGTCTTCATGAAAAAACGTCCACACACACAGCTTTGTGCGCTCGTCTTTTAACAAGAAAACCATAACGTTAACAAACAGGAAACCGCAGCGAGAAGCTAACGGCTAATGCTGCGCGTGCTGCGAGATAATAGCTCCGTGCTGAAACGCGCCCAGGAAATTTTGTTCCGCGGCGCACATATTAACATTCAATGAGTGAAAAAATAACCGTTTCGGTACAGCACGTTCGGTTCGGTCCACCTCCGTACCTTTTCGGTTCGGTACACCAACTACAACCGTTACATGCCTAATATATATATATATTTTTTTTATTGGTCTTAAGTAATATTCTAATTTTCTGAGATATCGAATTTAGGGTTTTCATTAGTTGTCAGTTATAATCATCAACATTAGAAGAAATAAACATTTGAAATATATCAGTCTGTGTGTAATGAATGAATATATTATACAAGTTACACTTTTTGAAAGGAATTACTGAAATAAATCAACCTTTTCATGATACAGTATTCTAATTGTATGACCAGCACCAGTATGTCAATGAACAGTATAAATCCTGAGAAAAGACCAGTCATCAATTCAGTTTGTCACAACTTAAAGGTCCACTGACATGATTTTTTTGACTATTCATCAAATTGCTCAAAATGTATATATATCATCATTTAAATATGTTCGTTTTTGCAAACAAAATGATAAATCCCTTTAATTTTGCTTTAAAAGTGATTTTGAACTTCAAGCCGTGTTTAATCATGGGAAATCCGATTACACGCGGACGCACCATCTGTGACGTAGTATGAGGCAGAGGGCTCTGGTCTCTTTAATAGCGGACAATTTAAAACACGACAAATTTAGCAATCTATGTGAAGATTTGAGCTATTTGTCTTCATTTTGGGAAGCAGAAAATAGTTTGGATGATGAAACAAGAAACAACAGGATCTAATTTAGGTCTGATGCTGTGTCAGACTTACCTTCATGTCATGCTTCATCATCAGACTGTTCAGAAGATGACTGAGCCTGCCCATAACAGTCACCAGCCAGACTGTCATGTCCAAGGTCACACTGTCATCCTACATCAGTTGAAGTCGCTTCTGTACATCTGCACGAGTTCTCCGTCTTATGGTGGAGTTGGTGACGGGTGTAGTCTTTTTTCTATTCATCTAAAAGAAAAAGTTCAGAAACAAGAAGTGAGTTGTGGAAAGGGGAACATTATTTTGTTCATATTATTACAGATTACATTACATTACATTATTATGTAATAGTGTTACACACATACCCTGATGCATGCTCAATAATCCAGGTAGAAAAATCTAAAAAAGCTAAGTCTGGTCCTCTGGACATTCAAAAAAAAAAAAAACTGTCCAGATGACCTGACTGAGAATTATTGGCTTTGGTACCTGGATTATTGAGCATGAACTTTCTTGCCATAAAATTCTCAACTGTGTCAATATTAATAGTTTTATCTTTAAACATCTTTAAAATTTACAGCATTGAAATTCATAGTTAATTAAATAAAACTTTTGGGTGTTGTTATTGATGAGAAGCTGACATGGAAATCTCATGTAAATCACTTAAGAATAAAAACAAAAGCAATTGCATTACTGTACTGTATAAAGTAAAATAGTTTTTGAATGACAAAGTTTTGTATATACAATCCCATGTATTGTATAATGTAATGATTGTTCCATATTTAATCTATTGTATTGAAGTTTGGGGAAAAGCATGCAAAACTATTACAAACCCTGTTTTTATTTTACAAAAAAAAGAGCTATAAGAATTATTAAGAAGTGCTATGGTCATCCAACAAATACATTATTTAATTAATTGAAATTATTAAAAGTGTATGATTTTGTTGAACATAGTATTTTACAAGTCATGTATAAAACTCATAAAACTATTACCCCCAAATATTCAATTAAAATTTGTTGAAAAAAAAAAAAAGAGTAAATATAACCTGAAGGGAATGTAAATGTGTAAATGTTACCTTCATTCAGAACTAGTCTGAAGGAGCCGTGTTGTAAATCAGGAAACAGGACTGTGAAGTTTACTTGATATCACCATAAGCATTTCTAAAACTATTTATATGTTTTAAAAGATGATTAAATTAAAGTTGTTGGGAATGTATAATGCAGGTGAAGGATACCTGTTTTTGTTTGTTTGTTTTTTCAGTTTGGAGATTGTTCAAGTGAAGGTTGTTGTTTGTTTGTTTATTTTAATAAGGGGCAGATATTATAAGACTATTTTCTTCTTTCTGCAACTTTTCTTTCAGTGTTTTTTTTCCATTTCTGATGAATTTGTTTTATTTTGAATAAATGAATTAACAAAACATGCAGCGCTGGAGCTGTTTGTTTCAGGGACACGTTGAATCAAACTTTATTTATTGTGCTTCATCTTCTGACTCTCATCATGTTCTATCGAGTGGAAACTTCAGATTAAACAAGTTGGATGTTCTCACGCTAGTTAGAACGACTCTGTGTCATGTTTTGAAGCATAAAGAAACCGAGTAGGACCTCGCTGCAGCAGAAACCTGCCTGAAGCAGCTACAAAACCAGTAATGTTGCAAAAATACGTATTTCAAGTCAACTAGTATTTCAGCCTGGCTGTATTGTTCTGCTGGCTGGTCAGCGCATGTTAGACATGCGACGCAAACGCGTGGATGCGGGGCCTTGTCTCTTTTGAAAAGACATCCAGCAGCAGGTTTGGTTCATTCAAGTGAACAGAGCTAACAGCTAGCAAATAAACAAACAGAACCGATTACCTTCAACTGAATGTCCAGTCGTCGTCCAGAGTCAGACCAGTCGACGTCTTAGTTTTACGAGCGCTTTAGTCCGACACAACAACAACAGCTTCTTGTCCAACAGTTGGAAAGGAAATGGCTACATTTGAACGAAGGGCGCGAAGCAAGAGGCGTTGATTGGTTGAATATGATCACATGCTACTTCCCCCAATAAACAAGAGTGGCGTTGATTGGTTCACATGCAACCTGCCTGACAAGCAAGAGTGGCGTTGATTGGTTGAGACGTACATGATCACGTTTTAACCCCAATCCAATCATAACGCATGAAGCTCACAAACAGAAAAATGGCAGAAAGCAAAGCAGCAACTTTTTTTTTTTTTTCTGTTTCACGCCTGGAGTAACGCAGAATAAAATTGAATAATGATAGTAATAATGATGATAATAATAATACCCTGATGCATGCTCAATAATAATAATAACAATATACTATATATATATATATATATATATATATATATATATATATTGTTCCAAAAAACTGACAAAACGTTTAAAACAGAAGTACTAAAAATAAACCAGTGTGAAAATACTTTGTATAAAATTACCTTGGCCAAAAGTTTAAACAGAAGTATATAGTATACTTAAGAGTTTTAGTTTATTTTTAGTATAAGTCAAGTATTGTATAAAATAAACTTGGCTAAGTATACTTTTGATAAGTACCTAAAAAGTAAACTTGAAAGTATATTCTTATTTTTTTAGTTTAAAATTAGTATACTTTAAGGATACTTGCATATACTACTTTTTGGGCCGCCTAGAGGGCGGGACATGGAGCGTGTTTATGCTGGCCTTTGTCACTAGCTCCACCTGGAGAGCGTATCCGCCTACGGCGCGGAGCACGGATCCGTGTGGGGTCATGTTCCCAGAGCACAAGAGCACTTAAGGCTCACAGATCCGTGCCGGGTCCGTTATCCTGACAGTGTGGGGGGGTCGGTTATTTGGCATGCTGGGCGGATCTGCTCCGGATCTGCTCCGGACGCGCAAACCGCAGATCCGCGGCGCGGATCTTAACAGGTAAGAATGCGGATCCGCGACGGAGTCCACTGCTATGAGGGAGCGCTCAAACAGCCCGTGGGCCTCCCCCCTGCACATGGTGCCCAAAGCAGACGGCAAATGGCGACCATGTGGGGATTTCCGCCGCCTTAATAACATCACGGAGAACGATCGTTACCCCATCCCCCACATCCAGGATTTTTCAGTGCACCTGGCTGGGACCTCCATTTTTTCTAAAGTAGATTTAGGCTGTGTCTCAATTCAGGGGCTGCGTCCTCATGAGGACCCAGCCTAGCTCGGCCGAGTAGGCCACGCACTCACAAGACCGGGTGGGCTGAGCGAAACTGCTGAAATGGGACGGTCTAGCCTTCAGGAGAGCCGGCATTGAAGTGGGTGGGGCGTTCTCTTGAAGTGGGTGGGAAGTTCTTGTGTGCCGCTTGGTGTGTGTGGAAAGAGAAGGGACGCCGCTAAAATATATTATTTATCTGAATACATGTATATATATTAGTGTTTCTGAGCTTACTGTTTGTTAAGAACTGATTACAAATCAGCTTATAAGGGGCGATCTGTTAAAACCCAGAGTGGACCTACAAAATGCAAGCTGTCGAGTAGCTCAACTGGTTAATCAACCTGCGATTGGTGCAGAGATACTTTTCTCGAAGCTGGTTCGAATCTCACTCGGTACGGTTAAAACTTATTTTACGTTTGTCTTTTATTGGATAAAAAAATGAGGACTGAGATTAAAAGGAAGGAGTTTGTGAAACTCCTTCTTTTTTTTTATCCAATAAAAGACAAACGTAAAATAAGTTTTAACCGTACCGAGTGAGATTCGAACCAGCTTCGAGAAAAGTATCTCTGCGCCAACCGCAGGTTGATTAACCAGTTGAGCTACTCGACCGCTTGCTTTTCACTGGTCCACTCTGGCTTTTAAAAGATTTCCCCTCGGAAAATCCTTGCTACGCACGTGTAAAATAATCTGATTTGTAATCAGTTCTTCAAAAACAGTAAACTCAGAAACACTAATATACTGTATATTCAGCAAACACAATTTTTTTTGTCGTTTCTGAAGTTAAATTTTAATGAGATATATTCGAGCTGAGGTTGTTTGAGATGACTAAATAAAGGTTCAATGAATATTCGCGCTGAGGTTGTTGTTAAAACGAGCTGATGACTCAACAACACACAGCAGCCCCGACTCTGCACGCAGAAAGTCCCACCCCCCCCGCGAAATCTCTGCTGGCGCTATGAATTCTGGGATAGCCTCCGTCTGGAAGGATTCACGAATGCATCCTCAGATTTCGACAGGAAGTAGGACGCATTCCTCGGCCGCATGAGGAGGAGTCTTCGAATTGGGACAGTCCTCCGCGCGGGGCAATGACGTATGCGGCCGACAAATGCGCACTCATGAGGACCCAGCCCATGAATTGAGACACAGCCTTAGTACGCGGGTACCACCAGGTTCCTGTGCATGTGGAGGATGTCCCTAAGACCGCTGTGATCACGCCTTTCGGCCTGTTTGAGTTTTTGCGCATGCCTTTTGGTCTTAAAGGTGCAGCACAAACATTTCAGCGGTTGATGGATTCAGTCCTAAGGGGTCTGTCATTCGTATTTGTGTATCTGGACGACATCCTGGTGGCTAGCAGCTCAGCTGACCAGCACATGTCCCACCTCCGTGAGGTTTTTCAGCGCCTAGCAGCACATGGCCTGATTGTAAATACAGCAAAATGCCAGTTTGGGCTGCCAGTCATTGATTTTTTGGGCCACCGCATTTCTGCCAGTGGTGCTGTCCCGTTACCAAACAAAGTGCAGGCGGTGTCAGATTTTCCACAACCCCAGTCTGTTAAAGCGCTACAAGAATTTTTGGGAATGGTTAATTTCTATAACCGGTTCCTCCCCAGGGCAGCACAACTGCTGCGCCCGCTCTATGGAGCGCTGAAAAAGAAAAAGCCCAACGACAGTGTTGACTGGACACCAGAACGCCTACAGGCATTTGGTGATGCTAAAGCTGCACTGGCCACTGCTGCCCTTCTGGCCCACCCATCCCCGGCGGCACAAATAGCTTTGACAACAGACGCTTCTGATGTTGCGGTGGGGGCTGTGTTAGAACAGCAGGTGTCAGGAGTTTGGCAGCCGCTTGCATTTTACAGCCGTACGCTGCGGGACAATGAGCTTAAATACAGTGTTTTCGACAGGGAGTTGCTGGCGCTTTACCTAGCTACACGCCATTTCAGGTTTTTCCTGGAAGGCCGCCAGTTCACTGCATACGTTGACCACAAACCCTTGGTGTTTGCTATGTCGAAAATTTCTGACCCCTGGTCTGCCCGCCAGCAACGCCACCTCGCAGCGGTGTCTGAATTTACTACAGACATTCAGCATGTGGCTGGAAAGTCCAACGTGGTGGCCGACTGTCTCTCCCGGGTGCTGATCTCCCCCGTGTACGTGGGCATCGATTTTTCTGCCATGGCTGCGGACCAACGTAGCGACGCAGAAATACTCGAGCTCCAGTCCGGGCCCACGGGCCTCGAGTTGGAGGAACGGCAGGTGGATGACGGAGGTCCTCTCCTGCTCTGTGACGTTTCTACTGGCAGGCCCCGCCCCCTGGTTCCAGTTTCATGGCAACGCCGCGTTTTTGACTCCTTGCATTCCCTTTCTCACCCAGGTGTTAGAGCATCGGTGAAACTGGTCAGCTCAAAGTTTGTTTGGCCCGGTCTGCGTAAAGCGGTTAAGGAGTGGGCAGCAGCGTGTGTCCCATGTCAGCGTGCTAAGGTTGACAGGCACACCAAAGCACCTTTGGAACCTTTCCCTATCCCTAGTCGGCGGTTTGACCATGTGCACGTGGACCTGGTGGGCCCTCTGCCTCCATCACAAGGTTTTACTCATCTGCTGACTATGATAGATCGGACCACCAGGTGGCCTGAGGTGGTTCCTCTGACATCCACAACGGCTGCAGTGGTGGCCCGGGCATTTTTGTCTACCTGGGTTGCACGTTTTGGCCCCCCTTCAGACATTACATCAGACAGGGGCCCGCAGTTTGTTTCTGAGCTTTGGTCTACCATGGCCAAGGGCCTGGGGACGAACGTTCACAGGACCACAGCTTACAACCCTCAAGCTAATGGTTTGTGTGAACGGTTTCACAGGTCATTGAAAGCTGCACTGCGCGCTGCATTGACCGGTGACAACTGGATTGACCGTCTTCCCTGGGTTTTGTTGGGTTTACGTACCGCATCCAAAGAGGACCTGAACTCTTCCCCGGCTGAACTGGTTTTCGGTCAGCCTGTGCGCGTCCCCGGTGAGTTTTTACCTGAGGTACCCTCACCACAGTTCGCTCCGCCGTTGCAACATTTTTCGTCTCAGGAGGACTCCGTTCGTGTCCCTGGCCCGGTACACCATTGTTTACCTCAGTCATTTGTCCCTAAGAGTCTGGAGTCCTCTAAATTTGTTTTTGTCAAACACAATGCACACAGGACACCACTACAGCCTGTGTATGATGGACCGTTTCGGGTTCTTCAGCCAGGTCCAAAACATTTCCTTTTAGATTTAGGGGGTCGTACTGAGACTGTCTGTATTGGGCAGCACGGTGGCACAACTGGTAGAGCTGCTGCCTCTCAGCGAGAAGGTTGCCGGTTCAAATCCCGGTCCGGGGCCTTTCTGGGTGGAGTTTGCATGTTCTCCCCGTGCATGCGTGGGTTTCCTCCGGGTACTCCGGTTTCCTCCCACAGACCAAAAAACATGCTTGTTAGGCTGATTGGTGACTCTAAATTGACCCTAGGTGTGAGTGTGAGAGTGGATGGTTGTTTGGTGTGAGTGAGACAGGTCCCTCTTGTAAATGAGTCCCCGTGACTCAACGAGGCTAGCCTGTATAAATAAAGGTTGAATGAATGAATGAATGAATGATAGGCTTAAACCAGCTCATGTTATGTCAGATGATCAGGTTGTTACGGCCCAGGCTCCTCGCAGGGGCAGACCTCCATCCACGTTGCTAACGGATGGCTGCCCTCCTTCCAGAGACTCTCAACAACCATTGGAGCCCGAATCTTCTGCAGCCCCTCCTCGTCACCCCCCGCTTCATCGAACTGGTTCTGCGGGGCCCAGGTTCAGCCGTTCTGGGCGTTTAATCAAACCTAAAATGCGGGACTAGTGATGGACCTTACTGGGTGTTCTGGGGGGGCGTGTGTGGTGGACCACTAGGGGGCTCTACTCACACCCAGTGGACCCAAGGTGTTAAGGATGCTTTTATTGTGAA
>JBBPBX010069348.1:0-18888 GCA_038048925.1 Garcialebias charrua
ATATGGGAGACTGGACACTAAAGAGGGCGAGAAGGACTTGTACCGATTGGCAAGACAGAGGGATCAGGCTGGAAAGGATGTGCAGCAGGTTAGGCTTATTAAAGATGGGAATGGGAATGTTCTAACAAGTGAGGAGTGTGTGATGGGAAGATGGAAGGATTACTTTGAGGAGCTAATGAATGAAGAGAATGAAAGAGAAAGAAGAGTGGAGGTAATAGAAACTGTGGACCAGGAAGTGGGAAAGATTAGTGAGGGTGAAGTCCGGAAAGCTCTGAAAAGAATGAAGAAGGGGAAGGCAGTAGGACCTGATGACATACCAGTGGAGGTTTGGAAATGTCTCGGAGAGATGGCAGTGAGGTTTTTGACTCAAATATTTAATGGAATATTTGAGGGTGAGAAAATGCCTGAGGAATGGAGAAGAAGTGTGCTGGTTCCCATTTTTAAGAACAAGGGTGATGTACAGAGTTGTAGCAACTACAGGGGAATTAAGTTGATGAGCCACACAATGAAGATCTGGGAGAGAGTTGTGGAAGCAAGACTTAGACAAGATGTAACTATCTGTGAGCAGCAGTATGGTTTCATGCCAAGAAAGAGCACCACAGATGCCATCTTTGCTTTGAGGATGTTGATAGAGAAGTACAGAGAGGGTCAGAAAGAACTCCATTGTGTGTTTGTGGATTTAGAAAAAGCATATGACAGGGTACCAAGAGAAGAGGTGTGGTATTGCATGAGGAAATCTGGAGTGGCAGAAAAGTATGTTAGACTGGTACAGGACATGTATGAGGACAGCAGGACAGTGGTGAGATGTGCTGTGGGTGTGACAGATACCTTCAAGGTGGAGGTGGGATTGCATCAAGGATCGGCTCTGAGCCCCTTCTTGTTTGCTCTGGTGATGGACCGACTAACAGATGAGGTCAGGCAGGAATCCCCATGGACTATGATGTTTGCAGATGACATTGTGATCTGTGGTGAGAACAGGGAACAAGTGGAAGAGAACTTGGAGAGGTGGAGGTATGCTCTTGAAAGAAGAGGAATGAAAGTCAGTCGTAGTAAGACAGAGTACATGTGTGTGAATGAGAGGGAGGCCAGTGGAACAGTGAGGCTACAAGGAGCAGAGGTCACAAAGGTGCAGGACTTCAAGTACTTGGGGTCCACTGTACAGGAAAATGGGGAATGTGGTAAAGAGGTGAAAAAGAGAGTCCAGGCAGGATGGAGTGGATGGAGAAAAGTTTCAGGAGTGATTTGTGACAAAAAGGTGTCAGCAAAGGTCAAAGGAAAAGTTTACAAGACAGTGGTGAGACCAGCTATGTTGTATGGTCTGGAGACAGAGACATGGACAAAAAGACAGGAGAAAGAACTGGAAGTAGCAGAAATGAAGATGCTGAGGTTCTCCTTAGGAGTGACAAGGATGGATAAGATCAGGAATGAGATCATCAGAGGTACAGCACATGTTGAACAACTGGGAGATAAAGTTAGGGAGGCCAGACTGAGATGGTTTGGACATGTCCAGAGGAGGGACAGTGGGTATATTGGTAGAAGGATGTTAGAAATGCAGCTGCCAGGAAAAAGACAAAGAGGGAGACCAAAGAGGAGATATATGGATGCAGTTAGAGAGGACATGGAGGTAGTTGGAGTGAGGACAGAGGATGCAGAGGACAGAGTGAGGTGGAGGAGGATGACTCGCTGTGGCGACCCCTGAAAAGGGAAAAGCCGAAAGAAGAAGAAGAAGAAGAAGTACATTAACAAGCATGAGCAATGTTAGTGATGTAGGTGACTGCACGGGGCGAGGCGGGGCCGGGGCCACTGCTGAAATGGGACCCCCAGGCATTTACCTACATGGTAGAGCCGAGTCTGTTCTCAGCTCTGCCCCCCTCCCCCTCACACCCTTTCCTCCTCTGCTGTTTACGTGGGGAAAAAGGTAAAAAACAAGCAGCATAAGAGCTTGTAAATAAGTTTATTGGTTTTTACTGATAGATAATTAGTTATTAGCGGTACTGCATTTTAAATAAAAATAGCACAAATCCGCTTATGAATTATAAAAGTTAGTCAATTCACAAAAACGCTGACAAAAAGTTTAGGTCCACTGTAAGCGGAATAGCACTTTAGCGCTCTCTAGCGGTCTGTGCCCCTTTGGTATTTGGTATTCTGGTTAAAATTTGGTATTTGGTATTCTGGTTGGACTTTGGTATTTGGTACTTTGGTTTGGTATTTGGTATCTGACTAGCTGTTGGAATTTGGTATTTGGTATCTGACTAGCTGTTGGAATTTGGTTTGTTAAAATGGATATTGTGAGTTCTTTTTTGGCTTCCCCAACTTTAGAACTTTTGGAAAAGCTCACTAAGGAGCAGATTCGTCAGGTAGCTGAACACTTTAAAATTGATTTTGAAGCTGCAAAAGGATTGAGGTTACCCCAGCTAAAGAGTTTTTTAAAAGACAATCTTGTAAAAATGAATGTCTTTACTATTTCTCTTTCAGATGCTGATATAACAGACATGACTTCCGGTGGTGCAGATCCGTTAACTGGTGCCTCTAAGTCGGATGAGGAATCTTTGGATCCAACCGTAACTCAAGATTCTCAATTAATGTTTCAATTTAAAAGATCTGAGGTTGAAATGAAGTTTGAGTTGGAAAAGTTACGGCTGGCACATGAACAGGAAGAAAGGAGGTTGACACGTGAACAGGAAGAGAGGAGGTTAGCACGTGAACTTGAACAGGAAGACAGGAGATTAGCACGTGAACATGAATTTGAAGAAAAGAGGTTAGCACGTGAATATGAGGAAAAGAAGTTAGCACAAGAACATGAAGATAAGAGGTTGGCATATGCACATGAGTTGGAGCTTAAGAAATTATCTCTGGAAGCTGAGCATCTGAAGTTGAGGTCTGAGGGCAGGTTAAGTGGTGGAACTCTTAATCTGTCTCAAGTTGGTGATGGGTCTTCTGGACGTAACTTGGTTAACATGTTGAAGCTGTTACCTAAATTTAATGAACACGATCCTGATGTGTTTTTCTCTTTGTTTGAGGACATGGCAGAGGACAATGACTGGAGTGATCCAGATTGCTCCATTCTACTACAAAGTGTGCTGGTTATGTTCATTGGGTGTTTGGTGTTTCAGTGTTGGTGTAAATTTCCACACTTTTATACTATTATGAAAAAACTCAGGACAGTGTTACACTTTTACTATTTTATGCTTATGTTTATTAAATGTTTTAGTGTCTATTGTTTAGATGGTTACTGTTGCACCGAGGGACTGAGAGAAACGCAATTTCGGTCCTGTGTATGTCCTGTACATATTGCAGTTCTGACAATAAAGTTGACTTTGACTTTGACTTGATGACACCATTTGAACTTCTCACTTACCTCTCTCAAAATGAGATCTGTGAGTTGTACCCAAATCTGTGGATTGCTCTACGGATAGCCTGTACTCTCCCTGTTACAGTCGCATCTGCAGAGAGAAGCTTTTCCAAGCTCAAACTTAAAAAGAACTATTTGAGATCTTCTATGGCACAAGAACGGCTCAGTGGACTAGCAGTGATTAGTATTAACAACAAGGTTAGCGATCAGATTTCTTACAGTGATGTCATAAATGACTTTGCAACCAGAAAAGCGAGGAAGCAGAGGTTTTAAGAGGTGAGAAAAAGTTGTTAAGCATTTTTAGTTAAGCTTTTGCAAATTGTTGCATACAGTTATAACAACTAATTAGTCAACTACATTTATTTTTTTCCAACCATTTCACGTGTTCTAAAGTGATCGTTCATTTACATTATTTAAGTATTTTCTTGATTTTTTATTTTATTTAATTTTGTCTGTTTTGCACAATTTAATTTATTTTTATTAATGCAAGTTATTTTTATCTGTTGATCTTGCAGTACAAATTATTTTGAACATTAGTGTTGCAGTTCTTTTGAACCAAAGATAATAAAATAGATGCTACTTTTGCACTAAAATACATTGCATACTGGTGTTTTTTTCTTCTTCTTCTTCTTCTTCTTCTTCTTCTTCTTCTTCTTCTTCTTCTTCTTCTTCTTCTTCTTCTTCTTCTTCTTCTTCTCCTTTTCCTTTGTTGCTTTTAGTACCACTGGATTGCATGTGTCAAACTCATAACCAACAGTGATGTCATAAATGACTTTGCAACCAGAAAAGCGAGGAAGCACAGGTTTTAAGAGGTGAGAAAAATTTGTTAAGCATTTTTAGTTAAGCTTTAGCAAATTGTTGCATACAGTTATATCGTTTTAAGAACTAATTAGCCAACTACATTTACTTTTTAAACCATTACATGTGGTCTAAAGTGATTGTTCATTTACATTGTTTAAGTATTTTCTTGATTTCTTAAATCGGTTTACGGCGCTGCGTAGGAACGGATCAACGTCGTAAGTTGAAGACTACCTGTATGTGTCCCTCTACATCTTAGAGGGACACATAAAGAGAAGTCAAAGATCACAGTTGTGAGCTTTGATATTACTTTATCAGTCAAATCAAATAAATGTCTATGTTTTTAATGCCATAATTATTAATCAAACATAAAATATAAAATTTTTAGAAAGTTTGATTTTACGAGTTTATTCATAGGCAGTTTTATCAATACATTCTGCCACGTCTGGCCTTCTGAGGACATTCATGAACTTGATGTGGTCCAAAATTAAAATAAGTTTGACACCCCTGCAATAAATTACATATATACATTAAAAAGGGCTGTCAGAGTTGCAATATGTTTTATCAGGTGGGAGAATGATAAAACCATCTGACCGTTGATTGCAGTAATTCACATTATTAGTAGAAACAGAGGGCCCCCATCCAAATTTCGCTTAGGGCCCCAAAGAGGCTTGGGCCGGCCCTGCCCTCAGGACCTGTTTGTTCAACCTCTGCCTCTTCGTGTTTTGACCCTGTTTCCTTCTGGACCATGATCTAAGCCTGTCTCCCAGTTGAAGCAAGCTCTCTGCATTAAAGGCCTCTCTCGCCAACCTGCCCACCACCTCAGTTAACCTCATTTTCTGGTCTGGTTCCACCCAAGAAGATTGGTCCTTTGAGAGGCTCTTTGACTGCTACCAATTCCTCCATCCTAATAAAATCTGTGAACTTTCTCTGTGTCTGGTTGTATTTCAGAATCCAAACCTCTGATTCGTGACAGTACAATCTGGCCATAATGGATTCTTCACAGACACACGAGTGGCGTTCTGGTGTGGAGGGGGCAATTTCTAAGTTAGAGGTTAATGTGCATGAGATGATGGGCATGCTTCAAGAATTGTCTAAAACATCTGACCCACAGGTTCCTCCTCCAGCCTCTCCAGCTCTTTATCATGCTTCTCCTATGCATGAACCTCGCCTACCACCACCGGAGGTTTTTAAAGGAGAGCCGGACCAGTGTCGATCATTCCTTACGCAATGTGAGATCCATTTTCAACTTCAACCCTCTTCATTTCCTTCAGAACGATCCAAGGTTGCTTATGTCATCTCTCTCCTATCTGGTAAAGCCAAGTTGTGGGGTACTGCTGAATGGCAGCGGGACTCAGTTTTTTGTTACTCATTCAGAGATTTTGCCAGAGAACTCACCCGTGTTTTTGATCCAGTCTTGCCAGACAGAGAGGCTGCAAGAAGATTGTTCTCCCTGAAACAAGGGAGAAGGGTTACTGATTACATGATTGAATTCCACACTGTTGCTGCAGATAGTCACTGGAACGAGGAGGCATTAACTGATGCCTTCTTTCAAGGACTTAATGAGGAGATAAAGGACGAGCTTGCCACCAGAGACCGTCCAGAGTCTCTCAAGGAGATGGAGGACCTAGCTACTCGTATTGATCTTCGTCTCATTGAGAGAAAGCGAGAGAGGAGAGGCAGAGTGGAAACACCTTCTCAAACCTGGGGTGAGTCTAGAACCACTGCAACCCACAGTTCTTCTCCCACTTTGTCAAATCCCCAGCAGTCTGAGGAGCCTATGCAGTTGGGCAGGATTCGCCTTACCCAGGAGGAGAGGGAGAGGAGGAGGAGGAATAATCTATGTTTTTACTGTGGAGGGGATGGACACACTGTTTCCACGTGCCCATTAAAAGGACGGACTCAGTAGGGGAGAGGAGAGTCCTACTGAGTCATATTGGAGACCCCAAGATCTCCTCACCTTTCACGTTGTCTGCAGAGATCAAGTCCAAAGGTAAAAAACATCCTGTGTCAGTGTTCATTGACTCTGGTGCTGATACCGTCTTCATGGATCTGAAGTTTGCTCAGTCTCATGGTATAACTGTTGTTTCTTCACCTAGGGACCACAAAGTGATGGCCGTAGACGGACATGTGCTTCACCAGTCCAGCCAAGAGACTGAACCTGTTGTTTTGTCCCTAGGTGGCAATCACCATGAAACAATAAAGTTCCTTATAATCCATTCTCCTCAGCTACCAGTTATTTTAGGAGCCTCCTGGCTTAATTCACATAATCCACATATTGATTGGGTAAGAAAGGAGATCGTTGGTTGGTCTGAGAAGTGTCTGTCATCCTGTCTTTTTGAGGCTGTCTCTCCCACCATCAGTTGTGACGTTATTAAAGAGACTTATCCTGATCTTTCAAGGGTTCCTACTGAGTATCATGATCTTAAAGAAGTCTTTAACAAAGTCAAGGCCACTTCGTTACCCCCCCATAGGCCCTATGATTGCGGCATTGACTTACTCCCTGGTACCACACCCCCTAGAGGTCGTTTGTACTCACTGTCTGCTCCAGAAAATCAGGCCATGCAAAAGTATATTCAGGACTCACTCCAAGCTGGTATCATTAGACCATCTTCATCCCCCGCTGGTGCCGGTTTCTTTTTTGTGGGTAAAAAAGACGGTTCTCTTAGACCATGTATTGACTACAGATGTCTTAATAAGATCACTATCAAGAACAACTACCCTTTACCGTTAATGGCCTCAGCTTTCGACCTCATTCAGGGGTCCACTATTTTTACTAAACTAGACCTGAGAAACGCTTATCATCTTGTTCGTATCAGAGAGGGAGATGAGTGGAAAACTGCTTTTAATACCCCTAATGGGCATTATGAGTATCTGGTAATGCCTTTTGGATTAACCAATTCCCCTGCAGTGTTCCAGGCCCTAGTCAACGATGTTCTAAGGGATATGGTCAACTAATTCGTATTTGTCTATTTAGACGACATCTTAATATTTTCCAAGGACCTGCCTTCCCACAGAAGACATGTAAGATCCGTCCTTCTTAGACTCCTACAAAATAACCTCTTTGTCAAAGCAGAAAAGTGCGAGTTTCATCAAACCACCACCTCTTTTCTGGGTTTTGTCATCTCACCCAATCTGGTATCCATGGACCCTTCCAAGATCTCCGCAGTCAAAGACTGGCCCATCCCTAAGGATAGAAGGCAGTTACAGAGGTTCCTGGGTTTTGCTAATTTTTATCGCAAATTCATACAGAACTACAGTCGGGTCTCTGCTCCTCTGCATGCTCTCACTTCAGTCAAAACAAGGTTTCTGTGGAATGACAAGGCAGAGACTGCCTTTTCCAGGCTTAAGACACTTTTTGTGTCTGCCCCTGTTCTTCGTTCCCCCAATCCAGACAGACAGTTCATTGTGGAGGTGGACGCCTCTAATACTGGAGTTGGTGCAGTCCTCAGTCAACGTTTTTCTGATGAGAAGATCCATCCGTGTGCCTTTTTTTCTAGGAGTCTGTCCAGTGCTGAGCGCAACTACGATGTGGGGGAGCGAGAGCTTCTGGCCGTCAAGATGGCTCTGGAGGAATGGAGACACTGGCTGGAAGGGGCTAAAGAACCGTTTATGGTCTGGACTGATCACAAAAATTTGGAATATTTAAAGACGGCCAAGAGACTGAACCCCAGGCAAGCTAGATGGGCCTTGTTTTTCTCCCGGTTTGACTTTGTCCTCTCTTACAGACCTGGATCTAGGAACATTAAACCAGATGCCCTCTCAAGGATCCGGGACAGGTCTGAGGAGGAGCAGACTAGCAGAGAGGATGAGTTTATTCTCCCAGTTAAGGTGCGACTTGCAATTACTCAACTAGAGAAGGAGATCAGGGAAACTCACCGTGATCATCCACCACCAGCCAACTGCCCCCGTGATCGTCTGTTCGTCCCGGATCACCTCGTGACTAAGGTACTCAGTCTCTGCCATAAATCTCGACTGTTTTGTCATCCAGGTATCAACAAGACTTTGGCTACAGTGAGAACCCAGTTTTGGTGGAAGGGCTTGGTCAAAGATGTCACGGAGTTCGTGTCTTCTTGCCACCAGTGTACCCGGGCCAAAACCTCTCGGCGACCACCTGCTAGATATCTGCGACCCCTTCCTGTTCCTTCTCGGCCCTGGTCCCATATATCTATGGACTTCATTTCTGGCTTACCTTCGTCCTCTGGTAATACTGTTATCCTCACTATTGTGGACAGATTTTCTAAGATGGTTCACCTTATCCCTTTAAAGAAACTCCCATCTGCAAAAGAACTTAGTGAGGTCCTGGTCCGAGAGGTCTTCCGCCTCCATGGTTTGCCTTCTGATATTGTCTCGGATCGTGGCCCTCAGTTCACTTCCCGGTTCTGGGGGGAGTTCTGTACCCTTTTGGGTATTTCTGTCAGCCTGTCTTCTGGTTTTCATCCACAAACGGATGGACAGTCTGAGAGGGCTAACCAGGAAGTTGAGACCAAGTTACGCATCCTTTGCGAAGACGATCCAACCAGATGGTCTACCAATCTTCCTTGGGTCGAACATGCTTTGAACTCTTTACCTTCTTCTGCCACTGGTTTGTCTCCCTTTTATACAGTCTATGGGTTCCAGCCCCCTTTGTTTTCCATCCAAGAGAGAGCAGCCAGGGTCCCCTCTGCATATGCTACTGCTCACAGATGCCAGCGCGTCTGGAGAAGAGCCAGGAAGGCCCTCCTCAGGAAGTCAACAGTCTACTCGAGGGCTGCCAACCGTCATCGTACCGCTGCTCCAACGTACCTAGCGGGGCAAAGGGTCTGGTTGTCCACTAAGGATCTTCCCCTTCATGTGGAGAACCGCAAACTGGCACCTCGCTTTGTGGGCCCTTTTCCTATTTCTAAGGTGATTAATCCTGTTGCAGTACGTCTTCGACTTCCTCGCTCAATGAGAATACACTCCACTTTTCATGTGTCCCGGATTAAGCCCCTGGTTCGTTCCCGGTTTGGACCCTCCTCTAGGCCCCTCCTCCCGCCCGGATCATTGATGGTTCTCCTGCCTACACGGTGAAGAGGCTTCTTCGCTCCAGATGCTGGGGTCGGGGTTTTCACTATTTGGTGGACTGGGAGGGGTATGGCCCGGAGGAACGTTCCTGGGTTCCTGCTCGACGCATCCTGGATAAGGCTCTGATTGCAGCCTTCCATCTTTCCCACCCGGACCAGCCTGGAGGTCCGTCAGGGGCCGGACCTTGAGGTGGGGGCTCTGTCACATTTCATGCTCCCTGCCTTGTCTGCCTGTTCATCAGTTCCTGTTCAGTCACTCTGCCACATTCACCTGCCTGCAGCTGCAATCAAGCTCATGAGTTCCACCTGTTGTCTGTCCTATATAAGCTCTTCTCCCTCACCAAGTCTCTGCCAGATTGTCGAACACTTTCAGTCAGTAGATGTCCAGCGCCTTGTCCAAGCCCTCACCTGATCTCCTGTTCATGACCTCACGCCTGTCTCCTGGTTTTACTGGCCTGCTCGCTCCTTGCCTGGTTTGCTCTGCTTTTCTGATTCCTGGATCACAACCCTGTTTCTACCCACCGGACCTTGAGTAAGGATTACCCTCAGGACCTGTTTGTTCAACCTCTGCCTCTTCGTGTTTTGACCCTGTTTCCTTCTGGACCATGATCTAAGCCTGTCTCCCAGTTGAAGCAAGCTCTCTGCATTAAAGGCCTCTCTCGCCAACTTGCCCACCACCTCAGGTAACTTCTCAATTCTCTGCATTAAAGGCCTCTCTCGCCAACCTGCCCACCACCTCAGTTAACCTCATTTTCTGGTCTGGTTCCACCCAAGAAGATTGGTCCTTTGAGAGGCTCTTTGACTGCTACCAATTACTCCATCCTAATAAAATCTGTGAACTTTCTCTGTGTCTGGTTGTATTTCAGAATCCAAACCTCTGATTCGTGACAGAAGGATCATAACTGAGCACACAGCTGAAACATTTATTTCTCATTTTGATCCTACCGCTTTAGTTTTTAACTCCTTAGATGTGGACTTAGCAGTTTCTGGCTTTAACATTTACTATAATGACATTTTGAATTTAGTTGCACCATTAAAGCGGAACATTATCGTACAAGCTCTCCTTGGATTAACAAGGAAATCATGACATTGAGGAGAGAATGCAGGAAAACTGAACGTTTATGGAAACGTACTGATCTGTTGGTTCACAGGATTCACTTAATTACGGTAGTTCATTAAATGAGATTATCAAAAATTCAAGATTAAATTATTTTGCTGATCTCATCAAAACAAAAGGACGGAATTCAAAAATCTTATTTGACACAATTAAGAACTTGTTTCTCCACTGTGCTCATTTCAAAGTGCTTTTACGTGCTGATTGTAATCGTTTTTTAAAAATTTTTACGGACAAAGTTGCTAATATTAGAGCTAGTATCTCTCCGACACTTTCTAACCACCTGGACCCTTGACCTTTGACTTCAAATACATGGTCCTCTTTTAGTACAGTAACCATTAATGATATCAATGATCTTTTGTCACAAATGAAATTGTCTTTGAGTCCACTGGATGTACTAGCAACATCTCTTTTTAAATGTATTTTTAATTGTATTGGTCCAAGTGTAGTCAGCTTGATAAATTTATCTCTATGTTCCGGATCTGTACCTCAATGCTTTAAAACTGCTGCAGTTTGTCCTCTGCTAAAAAAGCCTAACCTGGATTCCTCTCTGCCTGAAAACTACAGACCTATCTCTAAACTTCCATTCATGTCAAAGATTCTTGAGAAGGTTGTAGCACAACAATTGAACTTTTTTATGGAGGAAAATGATCTTATGGACAATTTCCCATCTGGCTTTCGTAGACTGCATTCCACTGAAACAGCGTTATTAAAAGTTTCCAGTGATGTGTTGATGGCAACTGATTCTGGACATTACACTGTGTTTGTTGCTCTGGATCTGACTTCAGCCTTTGATACTGTGGATCACACTGTTCTTATCAACAGATTGAGGGCTCTGTTTGGTATGTCTGGCACTGTTTTAAACTGGTTTAAATTAGGGGTGGGCGATGTATCGAATATACTCGATGTATCGCAAGTTTTTCAATGTACGATGGTTAAAATGGCTTTATCTTGACCATCGAGTATAAATTATCATGCAAACAATAAGCTGCGTCCCTGTAAGTTTCACTTTTCTGACACACTTGAACGCATCACTAGCCCCCTCCCCTCCAGTGGACCCAGAGAGGAGCATGCGTGCATAGAGAAAACATGGCGGCAACGGGAGATTCGGGTGAGCATGAGAAGACTTTAACTGGGGGGGGGGGCGCGCAAGATGGTGGCTTGCTCAGACGCTTTTTAAAACGTCTCTGTTTAAAGTGGACTCCAATCCTTCCTGAACGAGTTTTGAGAGGCCAATTGTGGACGGTAATGCATATATAATATTTTGTGATACCAGAAGCCCTTCAAAAGGGAGGTAAAAGTCATATACCCTCATATATATAAAAAGAAAGATTTTGCTAGCAAGTTAGCTGAACTCCGATACCAAGTAAGCTAGCTGAAGCAATCGACAGATGATGAAGATGAGTGAACACGGAAAAAAGGATGAAAACAAACGAAAAAACAGGACAACAGTCACGCCAGTGAAGAAGATAAATGACCACAACTATAATGGAAAAGAAGTCTCAATAATGGACTCGGATCCTGATTTCGCGCCACTCCCGGACTCTCCATGCAACAGCCCAGCTCTGAAAAAATCCTGCAGAAATGAGGCTCAACCTTCCCTGCACTCCATACTGAAAGCAGTTAATGACCGGGCAGAGGAGGTAAAGGCTGAAATTAAAGATATTAAAACATCTATTGAATACATGTATGGTGAAATTGAAGAGCTAAAGAAAGATAACTGCATGCTGAAATACAAAAATGAGATGCTAGAAGCACAAATGGAAAAAATGGAGGAACGTGTTGCAGATGCAGAGCGTTACAAGCGGAGATGGTGCCTACGTCTGTATGGATTGTCTGAAAAAGAAAATGAAAATGTGAAGGAGAAGGTTGAGGCTATCTGTCACAAAATCGCTCCTGATCTAGGATCTAAAGCTAATGAAGGCATCGATATAGTCCATCGGCTGGGGAAGCGGATTGATGGAAAAACAAGAGTGGTCATGATCCTGTTTGCTTACCGTTCTGTGAGGGACATCATCTGGAGGAGTGCTAAAGAGCTACCTGCGAGAGAACAAGCTTCGTTTAGCTGAAGATTTAACTAAGGAGGACAAAGATGCAAGAGCTGCTTTGTGGCCTGTTATTGAACAGGCTCGCAAGAATGGAAAGAGGGCCTACTTCGTGGGACGTAAAGCTTATGTGGATGGAAAGGAAATTTGATGTGCATCTGGTCAATGACATTTCTCATTCAACAGTATCCTTTACCCTTAAAAGGATTTTGTTGATGGCTTCAAATTTTGTTCTAGGAGTCATTTCAAATGGTTGACGTTTTATAAAATCACTTTTCTTTAAGGTTCATAAAGAAAAAGTATTCTGGAGTTATCTTTTCTATCTGTTAATACAAGGGGTCTGTGTAATTGTTGGGTTTGTGTTTGTGTGTATGTGAGAACTCACCTTGCAGTTGCTGAGTGTTGGAGATGGGAGTTCCTGGGTAACCAGCTGTTGCCAATCCGGTTAACGAGTCCAGCTGCTATTTAAGCCTTGGTGGAGGTTCCAGTCTTTGCTGAATCATTCAGTCACCTTGGACAAATCTGTGACTCACCTCTGGAACCCAAACTGGACAAGCTGCCTCCAAACTGGACTCCTTCTCTGAGAAAACTCTGTCCTCCAGCCTGACACTCCTCCACCAGCTGCCACCTGCAAGACACTACTTGGGACTCTTGGATAAATACAAGGAATTACTCACCTGATGGACACTCACCTCCTCCCTCTGGTCTGCCTCCTCCAAGTTCCTTCTGTAAGAGAGAGACTTAATTAAACACTAAAACTGCAATATTCCCCAAACATCATCATTAATCTTTTTCCCCCTTTCCTTCCAGGAACCCTGACTTCCTTTACCCCAGCACTGTAAATAAACTCACTTAACTGATTACCTGTGTCTGTGATCCTTCTCAGCCTTGGTCTGAATTTGAGTACGTTTTCAGTAATTGTTTACAACAGAATGATTCAGCCATAACATGAGTACTCACGACCAGACTGAGATGGATCAATTAAGAGAAGCTATTCTTTCCCAAGAACAACGACTAACTGCAACCCAAAACATGTTTCAACAGATTCAGAGCCAACAACAAACTATCTCAGAGAACTTGACTAAACTGGGTGGAATGGTCCACAAGCTGGGAGAGCAGAGATCTCCTCCTTCCCACACCGGAATTACCAACACTGCCTCTGCTGCACAATCCCCAGAGCCACCAACCCAATACTCTGTGCGTGAGCCCGAGATGAAACCCAGTCAACTATTTTCTGGTAAAACTGAACATTTTGGTGGGTTTATGCTACAATGTAATCTAGCCTTTAGCAGAGCTCCACGAACCTATTCCTCCGACTCGTCCCGCATATCCTACATAGTTTCCGCCCTACAAGGAGAGGCCTTAAGGTGGGCTGATGCTTACTTTGGTTCCATTTCTGTAAGTGACTGTACCTTTTCCACTTTTTACAACGACTTTCAGAGAGTTTTCGAGCGACCGCTGCACCAGGAGACAGCTTCCAAGAGGCTAATGGCGCTACGCCAGGGGAACCAATCTGCGGCGGACTTCGCTCTCCACTTCCGGATTGTGGCCAGACAGGCCGGATGGGAGGACCTCGCTCTACGGGGAGTATTCGTCAATGCCCTCAATGATCACATTAAGAATCAGTTGGCCCTTGTGAATGAACCTGACAACTTAAACGATCTAATTGATTTATCCATCCGCATTGACGATCGCCACAGAGAATATCGGGGATTGTTGGACTACAAATCCCAGGGTCCTTCCACTTCCGTGACTCCACTTCCGGATCCGGTAAGCCGCAGTCCAATATGTAATCCTGTGAATGAACCTGATTCATCAGAGCCTATGTTAATTGGACGTACCCGCCTCACCCCTGAGGAGAGACAGAAGCGTCTTTCAGCTAAAGAATGCTTATATTGTGGGAAGAAGGGGCACTTCATTGCTACATGTTCTCTTCGTTTAAAAGGCCATTCTCACCAGTAAAACAGGAGATACTGGTGGGCGCTTCAAACATTTCTCCTGAGAACCGTCTGACTCTTCAATCTGCAGTTTGTTACAATAACATTAATCTCCCTGTGCAGGCTTTAATTGATTCTGGAGCTGAACAGAATCTAGTCAGTGACTGTGTGGTGGAACAACTTTCTATCCCTCTGGACAGTTTACATCAACCCCTCTCTATGACAGCGCTCACCGGTCAGTCCATTTCCACTATTTCCCATAAGATCACCTCTTTAAAAATCATTGTATCTGGCAACCATCATGAACAGAGTGAATTTTTTGTTTTTCATTCAGAGACCCCTCAAGTTATATTAGGATTTCCCTGGCTCAGAAAACATAACCCTCAAATTGACTGGTCTCATAACCAGATAGTTTCATGGAGTCATTATTGTTCCTCCAACTGCCTTAAATCTGCAATCTCTTCCTCTCCTCCGCCTTGTTATGAAGATGAGGTGGTGGATTTGTCATCTATTCCAACCAGTTACCATGACCTGGCCCCGGTGTTCAGCAAATCCCGAGCTCTCTCATTACCTCCCCACAGGCCATATGACTGTTCCATAGATTTACTACCTGGTGCTCCCTTACCTTCCTGCCGTCTGTATAATCTCTCTGGTCCTGAGAAGCAAACTATGAGGGAATATATTGACGCATCTTTATCCTCAGGCATTATTCGTCCTTCGACGTCCCCAGTTGGAGCTGGGTTTTTCTTCGTCGCCAAGAAGGATAAAACGTTACGGCCTTGTATAGATTACAGAGAACTGAACCAGATCACCATTAAGAATAAATATCCTCTACCTCTTATCGAGTCCATTTACGAGCAACTCAGGGAGGCTTCTATTTTCACTAAGCTTGACCTCCGGAACGCTTATCACCTGGTTCGTATGAAAGAAGGGGACGAATGGAAGACTGCCTTCAGAACCCCTTTTGGACATTTTGAATATCTAGTGATGCCTTTTGGGTTGTCAAATGCTCCTGCTGTGTTTCAGGCCTTGGTCAACGATGTACTGAGGGATTTTTTGTCTCAGTTTGTCTTCGTTTACCTGGACGACATCCTGATCTTCTCCAAGGACCCTCAACAACACACACAACATGTTCGGGCTGTTCTCCAGCGGCTGCTTGAGAACCAACTCTTCGTCAAAGCTGAGAAGTGTGAGTTCAGTGTGCCCTCTGTTGCCTTTTTGGGATTTGTGTTTAAGAGTGGACAGGTCTGGACGGACTCGGAGAAGGTCAAGGCTGTGATGGACTGGCCCACTCCTCTGAACCGCAAACAACTCCAACGCTTCCTGGGCTTCGCCAACTTTTATCGCCGTTTCATCAGGAACTTCAGTCAAGTTGTGTGTCCATTAACCAAACTCACCTCTTCTCTCCGTATTTTCTCTTGGAACAGGGAGGCTGAAGAGGCCTTCATCAAACTCAAGGGACTTTTTTCCTCTGCCCCTGTTCTAACCCATCCTGACACCAGTTTGCAGTTCATTGTTGAGGTTGACGCCTCGGACACCGGCGTGGGTGCTGTTCTCTCGCAGAGGTCCCCTGTTGATGGCAAGGTCCACCCTTGTGCATTTTTTTCTCGCCGCCTTTCTCCTTCTGAGGCCAACTACGACGTGGGAAATCGGGAATTGTTGGCCATCAAATTGGCTCTCGAGGAATGGAGGCATTGGTTAGAGGGGTCCAACCTGCCTTTTATTGTTCTCACCGACCATAAGAACCTTTCTTATCTACGGAGTGCCAAACGACTGAACCCGAGACAGGCTAGGTGGTCCCTGTTTTTCACCAGGTTCAATTTTTCTATCACTTATCGCCCTGGGTCCAAGAATGTTAAGCCTGATGCCCTGTCCAGACAATTCTCGTCTACAGATTCCGCCGAGACCACTGAGGCCATTCTCCCTCGCACCTGTGTTGTTGGTGCCACCTCCTGGGGGATCGAGAGGGACATCATTCAAGCTCAACAGACTGAACCTGATCCTGGTACTGGTCCACCTAATCGTTTGTTTGTTCCCGTGTCTGTGGTCAGCCAGGTCCTGCAATGGGTTCACTGTTCGAAGTTCTCCTGCCATCCTGGTGTCAATCGCATGACTTCCTTCACCAAACGGCACTTCTGGTGGCCTACCCTTCCCCGTGATGTCAAGCGTTTTGTCGCTGCATGTGCCGTTTGTGCTCGAAATAAAAGCACCCATCAACCTCCTGCGGGTTTCCTCAGGCCCCTTGCTGTTCCTGGTCGTCCTTGGTCCCACATTGCTCTGGACTTCGTGACGGGTTTACCCCCTTCTGAAGGTAACACCGTCATCCTTACCATTGTTGACAGATTCTCTAAAGCTGCACATTTTGTTCCATTAACTAAACTCCCCTCTGCTCTGGAGACCGCTCACCTCATGGTCCAGCATGTCTTTCGACTTCACGGCATTCCTTGTGACATCGTCTCGGATCGTGGTCCCCAATTTGTGTCTCAAGTTTGGAAGGCTTTCTGTCAAGCCCTTGGTGCCTCGGTGAGCTTGTCTTCTGGTTATCATCCCCAAACCAACGGTCAGTCTGAAAGATGCAACCAAGAACTTGAGTCCTCTATTCGCTGTGTCATTGACAATAACCCTGCTGATTGGTCCTCTCTTCTCCCCTGGGTTGAGTATGCCCATAATACTCACACGTCCTCGGCTACGGGCCTCTCTCCTTTTGAAGCATCTCTGGGTTACCTGCCTCCACTGTTTCCCCACCAGGAGGTTGACGTGTCTGTCCCCTCTGTCCAGTACCACCTACGACGTTGCAGACGCATCTGGAGGCAGACCAAGGAGGCTCTTCTTCGGTCCCGTGAACAAACCAGGAGGTGGGCTGATCGTCGCCGTATTCCGGCTCCTCTGTACGCTGTGGGACAGAAGGTATGGCTCTCCACTCAGAACATCTCCCTCAAGGACACCTCCAGAAAACTGGGACCTCGGTTTATTGGACCTTTTCCTGTTGTCAAAATTGTTAACCCCTCTGCTGTTAAACTTCGGCTCCCTCGCTCTATGCGTGTTCATCCCACCTTCCACGTGTCCCAACTCAAGCCCTATGTGGAGGATCCTTTGAATCCTTCCGACCTCGATCGTCCACCCCCTCGTGTGGTTGATGATCAGACTGTGTTCACCGTTCGTCGACTCCTGGATGTTCGGAGACGGGGTCGTGGACATCAGTTTTTGGTTGATTGGGAGGGTTACGGCCCCGAGGAGAGATCTTGGATTCCCAGGTCCTTCATCTTGGATCCTGGTCTCATCACTGACTTTTTTGTGAGACATCCTGACAAGCGCCTTTGATCGCCTGGAGGCGATGTTTGAGGGGGGGGTACTGTTGGGTTTGTGTTTGTGTGTATGTGAGAACTCACCTTGCAGTTGCTGAGTGTTGGAGATGGGAGTTCCTGGGTAACCAGCTGTTGCCAATCCGGTTAACGAGTCCAGCTGCTATTTAAGCCTTGGTGGAGGTTCCAGTCTTTGCTGAATCATTCAGTCACCTTGGACAAATCTGTGACTCACCTCTGGAACCCAAACTGGACAAGCTGCCTCCAAACTGGACTCCTTCTCTGAGAAAACTCTGTCCTCCAGCCTGACGCTCCTCCACCAGCTGCCACCTGCAAGACACTACTTGGGACTCTTGGATAAATACAAGGAATTACTCACCTGATGGACACTCACCTCCTCCCTCTGGTCTGCCTCCTCCAAGTTCCTTCTGTAAGAGAGAGACTTAATTAAACACTAAAACTGCAATATTCCCCAAACATCATCATTAATCTTTTTCCCCCTTTCCTTCCAGGAACCCTGACTTCCTTTACCCCAGCACTGTAAATAAACTCACTTAACTGATTACCTGTGTCTGTGATCCTTCTCAGCCTTGGTCTGAATTTGAGTACGTTTTCAGTAATTGTTTACAACAGTAATGATATAAAAAGAAAAGCTTTTTTTATTTTCTCTAAAGCGTCAAAAGCTGTTTTTTTTTTTTTTTCAAGAATGTCATTCATGTTTAGAAGATAAATCATTTTGGTCAAATCAATGGGGCAAAGATATATGGCTATCACATGGATCAAACAAGTCAGCAGGTGTAGCAATATTAAAACATAACTTTAAAAGTAAAATCTTAGATGTCACATCTGACAAAAAAGGCCACTGGATTTTATTAGTGGTTGAATTAGTGGTCCTGATTCTTTAAATGTGTTTTTTGAAGGAGCTAGAGGACAATATGACTTTACTTTGTACTAAATTTCCATCAGCAAAGATTATTTTAGGCGGAGATTTCAATATGGTGTGGTCCAATCAACTGGACAGACGTCCCTCAAGAATAATGAATGGACAGAACCATCTCACGGACTTCGCTATTCACTGGAATTTATTGGATATATGGAGACATCGTCATCCCTTTGACAGACAATACTCATGGAATAACAAAACTTTTTCACTTCAGTCTAGAATTGACTTTTGGTTAATCTCTGAGGAAATGGAGAGACAAGTATCAGAAGTTAAAATTTGCCCTGCTGTTCTAACTGATCATAAAACTATTTATTTAAAACTTCAGTTTTCCAACGAAGAAAGTAGAAGAGTT
>JBBPBX010069349.1:0-18887 GCA_038048925.1 Garcialebias charrua
AGTTTTCTCCTTGCACGGGGCCCGATGGCATCATAACAGCAGCTAACATCAAGCAAGGTAGGAATGAACACCCAAGGTCATATTATGACCGAATATTCCGTGCCTATTTCGGGGACAGATGCGAACCTGAAATGGAGGAGGAGGTAGGGTTTAAGTATATTTTCAGCCAAAACCTCTGCCCTGACATAAGAGAGAAAGTACATGTCAGCGCAAACTATAAACGGAGGTCCATCGAAGACATAAGAGAGTGCGCGATAGATGTTTTTACAGGTCGCTCACCAAACAAGACACCCTTTGAAGTGTGTCCTGGTGAAAAGGTCAAATACCAATCGCTAGACCTTGAAGGAGCAAGAGCGCCAGCTCACTCTTTTAAGGAAGCCGAGAATAAGCAATATTTCCAACCTGACAGACCGCAAAATGAAGGTGTCCGCTGGAACAAAGACCAAAAGGGGTCCAGAGACCCTAAGTGGTACAGGCCGCATCAAGAGGAAGAGCCCCATCAAAAAAGGAGGGCTTTCCAAAAGAAAAAGAAATATGGGTCCCAAGGAGACTCATATGAAAGAGGGTGGTCCCAGAGAGGACCCCCGAGCAATGCGCCAGCTCCTGCACCTCAAACTGAACAGTCTGGGGCGAGGAAAAACCCACAGAAGTTCCAGAAAAAAGGCCCTAAACCTCTGTCTTCAGAAGAGATGGAGAACATACGTCGGTTGTTAGAAAGTTTGAAAAAAACAAACAAGGAAAACAAACCTGGTGTGATGTGTAGCACTATCATTGATAGTGACTCAGAACACACAAATAACAGCAATGCCACGATTGCTGACAGTCACCAAGATACTGATGGTCAGGATGCTGACAATCAGGGTATAGACAGTCAACAAGATGTTGACTGTAAACATGACGTCATTGTTACAGAGTCCGAGAGCCCCTCATCAGAAAAAGGGGGGGAAAGCGCACTCACCAAAGACAATGACTCGTCACAGACCGATCACTCAGACCCATGTGTGACTGCACTACCAATACAGGTGAATGAAATTCACACAGACAATGGTAGACGTAACAAACGTCGAAAAAAACCTGATAGGTTCCTGTGTAACATTATCAGGAAGGGGCCCGCTAAGAAGGCTTACCTGTCAATCACTTTAGAAGGGGTCCTCACAGAAGAGGCCCTCCTGGATGGTGGGGCTGACATAACCATTATGTCTCCCACACTGTTGAAGGAGCTAAGGATAGCCGCTAGCGGGGTTGACAGGGAAATACCCCTCAAAGAATGTGCTGTAGTACTACAGGGACTCTCAGAGACGAGTACAACCCTTACAGCTATAGCCATGGTTCATATGCAGATTGGTGAAATGACGCTATACCACCCGGTACACGTGTCCACCGTTGACTCATTCCCATTTTTGGTTGGCCAAGACTTTATAAACCGCTTCGACGCGATTATAGATTATGGTGATCAAACAATGTGGACCAGAGTGAGCCAACCACTGCCAATCGATATGCCTACACAAGGTGACACTGACTGTCTAACAGCAGGTACCGCGGAAGGCACAAAGGGGTCCTCCAACGAGAGCACAATCCCGGTAAGTGAACCTTCAGCAACAGGTGAGGCAGAAAAGGCCCAACAAGAGAGCCTCCTCTGCGAGCTGGAACAGTCAGCACCCACTGAACACTACCTACCACGGGTAGTCAAAGGTGTTGAGATCCAAGGATCCCACGCCGATGATGCTGTTTTGTCTCCTTGGACGGAGAAATCAGCGATCAGCCAAGCTTTCTATGGAACCTTGGTTGAGAAACAGTTGGGTCTAGATATGAACAAAAAGGCTTTCCGCTTTTCGTTAGACCCCAACGATAAACAGGTAATGACCGCAATAGGGATCATTGCCCTGAAACTAATCTGGAACCAACGAGAACTGGATCACCCGTTCCTCGTGGTCCCGAACTTACCACATGCAACCTACATAGGCTCTGACATTTTGGTAAGATTAGGTGTCCGAGTGGACATCAACAACAATGTACTGTGGTCACTGGATACGGCCACAAAGGACTCTCCTGTGCTGACCACAGAGAACCTTAAGGCTGGACAGACCATTCCAGAGGTCTGCCAGATTGCTAACAGCCATAACACTGCGGTACCACCTCAGGTTATGAACAAGCCAGTGATGTGTCACATCATGAAAGGACAAGCTAGTAGCACAAAACAGGCATACTTTCAACCATCTCCTATGTTTTTCAACTTAGGACTGTCCATGGAGGCCACATGCCAAGTGACCCTCGACTGCAGAACCACGACTGTTGCTGTGTGCAACACAAGCACAGAAGAGGTACTGATCCCAAAAAACACACAGCTAGGATGGTTGATCTCTACTGATTTTCATGATTTTGAGCTAAGCATTCCATTTCTGGGAGGACTCCCAGAAAACTTGATCCCAAATCAACACACGGGGCAAGTCTTGTTCACGAAACCAACACAGGCCATAGCTCTCTTCTCCCCCAATGATTCCGACCATGACACAGTCAACCGGTTCGGTTTCAACCGAGGAGACAGTCTAGGTCCTCAAACTTATAGTGCCCTACCTGTAGACAGGTTTCACGACACTGAAAGGGACTCAATGGAGCTCCCCAAAGGACAAGAACCCCTCTCAATTGCTTCACAGATTGAACAGGTGGTCGCTCAAGCCGACGCCCTGAAAACTGATGAAGAAAGGGACAAACTTCGCAAAGTTCTTTTAACGTATGAGAAATCATTCTCAGCTGACTCGATGGATTGTGGGTTGACCACGCTCCACACAGTGAGCATCCCAACCCCGCCTAATGCTCCCCCTGCATTTGTCAGACAGTACAAGATTCCTCTGGCAGCACATCAACCTATCAGAGAAATCATTAATGACCTGTTAGAAAAAGGTATCATCCGATACTGTAACAGCACTTACTCTGCGCCTTTATGGCCGGTGTTAAAACCAAATGGTAAGTGGAGACTCACTATAGACTACCGAAAGCTAAACAAACAAGTTCCCTTATCCAGATGGCCTATGACGCAACTCCAACAGGAACTGCCCAAGGTCACCAATGGTAAGTACTTCTCGACCCTCGACGTCGCCTCTGGTTTTTGGACCATCCCTGTGCGCGCCGAGGACCAGTACAAACTAGCTTTCACTTTTGGTGGCCGTCAGTACACCTTTAACAGGTGTCCCTTTGGCTACGCTAACTCACCTGCAGAGTTCAACATCTTCTTGAACAAAGCATGTCCAGACGCCCACGAGCGTGGAACACTGATCTACGTGGACGATGTCCTTTTGAGGCAGCCAACACTGGACTCACATTTGGCTGAGATCGACCACGTTCTGAATCAGCTGACAACTGCTGGTGCTAAGATATCACTGTCAAAATGCCAATGGTGCAGAACCAAAGTGGACTACGTTGGCCTACTTGTAGGTCCTGACGGAGTACAACCACAGCTGACTCGCACCCAAGGCCTCGACAATCTCAAAGTCCCCACCAATCTCAAAGAACTACAAAGTTTTCTGGGCGTGTGTAACTACTCGAACCAATTCATCGAAAACTATGCGGACCTTGCGAAACCACTGACTGAACTCCTTAAAAAAGACGTACCATTTGTTTGGACTGACAAACAGCAACAGGCAATGGACGCTCTTATAAACAGGATCAAGTCAGCCCCTTGTTTAGTCTACCCAGACTACAACAAAGAGTTTTACTTGGAAGTGGGCTTCTCAGCTCATTGCATAAGTGCAGGTCTGTACCAGATACACGACAGAGACAAACGTGTAGTAGCCTACGCCAGCAAAACGATGGCAGGCCCCGAGTTGAGATTCTCAGACTGTGAGAAAGCTTTACTGACCACAGTGTGGGCAGTTAAACATTTCTCCAGCTACATTGGTGGACAGAAAATCATTGTGGAAACACAACACCAGCCAGTGACCTTTCTTAACAGTGAACGCATCAGAGATGGTGTGGTGACAAACTCACGTGTTGCAACGTGGCTCATGGCGCTTCAAAGTTTTAACCTAGACATACGTTATGGTCAAAACAAGAAGTCACATCTGGGGACGGACTTGGCAATCTGCCAGAAGTGTACACAAGATGTACAAGCCACCCAGCCGCCGGTTGAGGAAAAAACCCCAGTAACTGAAGACCCGAATCACCACTTCTTTGATGACAATATCTGCAAAGATATGACAACATTGTACGTGGATGGATCTTCATTCCTCCGCGACAAGATCTGCAGAGCAGGTGTTGGAGGAGTTCTCCTCCAAGACCATGAACAGATAACTTTCAGCTACAAATTAGGCTCTCAGACTTCTCAGTACGCTGAGATTGCAGGAATCCTGATAGCTCTCCAGATGGTAGTAGAACGCTCCATCAAGACGCTAGTCATCTGCACTGACTCTAACTATGCTCGTTTGAGTTTCGCTTGTCACCTCGCTGTGTGGAAACAGAACGGTTTCCTAACAAGCGACAGAAAAGTGGTCAAACACAAAGAGCTTTTCATAGCGTGTGATCACTTGGTGACATCACATGACTTACAGATCTACTGGAAGAAAGTTCCGGGGCATTCTAGAGTCCCAGGCGATGACAAGCATTACAATGACATTGCAGATTCCTTAGCCAAAGAAGGAGCCGACGAAGGTCCTCTATGGTCCTTCGACCCCTCCTGGTTAATCAAGACTCTGTCAATACAACCTACGGTCAGGGTTATGGCAGTCACACGTGCCCAGGCCGCAGCCAGACCTGCTGACAACGCAGTCTCTGTACGACCCGCACTGACTGACCCAGACATCATCCAACTACAAAAGTCGGATCCTGCTATCAACTCCATGATACTGTACCTGACCGATCCGAACAAAAATAGTCCGTCTAAAGACGACCTGGATTCCGATCCAGACCTTAAGGTCCTCTATCAGCTGCGCAAACAGCTAAAACTAATCAAGGGCATCTTAACTTTCGCTCATGGACCAACGTCCTCACCTGTGTTCGTGGTTCCCCATGACCAAAGGGGGGTGATGTTAGTTCATGCCCATGATCTCCCGTCCGCAGGACACAAAGGAGATAAAGCCACGCTGACGGCATTAAAACAAATTGCCTATTGGCCTGGAATGAAGAAGGATGTCAAGGACTACATTGAAGGGTGCGTGGTCTGTGGCCAGTTTCAGCCAACCAGACCACTTCACAGAGCACCACTGCAAAGCAGAGGCATTGCATTCCCATGGTCTGACCTCCAGATCGACTGGGTTGGACCACTCACTAAGAGCTCTAGAGGAAATAAATATTTTCTCACGGTAACCTGTGCATTCACCAAATGGGTAGAATGCCTACCAGCTCCTAACGACACAGCACAAACCACTGCTATGTTGTTAATGAATCATATATTCTCAAGGTTTGGACTTCCCCTTCGGGTGAACTCAGACCAAGGTACACACTTCACAGGTGAAGTGATGAAAGAACTGTGGAAGACGCTAGGCGTCAAGGCCAACTTTCATGTCGGCTACCACCCACAGGCTTCAGGCCAAGTAGAAAGAGCAAACAGAACTGTGGTGAGTATTTTGAAGAAATACGTGGCTGCAAACCACAAGGACTGGGACGTGAAACTCCCTCTGGTCCTCATGGCCATAAGAGCCACTCCACACACATCAACTGGCATCTCTCCCTTCGAGATGATGACCGGTCGACAAATGACTCTCCCTCTACACCTGTTGTACCAACCAGGCGACGCCGCCATGGCGACAGCCTACACCACACAACAATACATGAAAGATTTGAATGTACACCTCAGAAACACTTTTGCTTTCGCCCAGAAAAACCTGGAAAAATCCGCTGAAGGACGCAAGGCGTACTACGACCAGAAGGCCTCTCACAATGAACTCCAAGTGGGAGACAGAGTCTGGTACTATACGTTCGCCCCAGCAACCGGGAAAGGAGAGTCCGAGACCGGAACTCTCGCCCGCAAACTAATGCCCAGGTGGACTGGACCTCATCTGATAACAGACAAAGTGTCCTCAGTCGTCTACGAAATCAAAATCAGCAAAGGCCGCAAAGAGCCAATTGCTAAATGGGTACATCGAAATCAGATCAAACCTTACAAGGCGTTCAATGACTCCACAAAAGACAAAGATCTCACAAACACACCGACTTCATGGGATAATAAGGTCGTCCAAACACAAGTTAGTAAATAAACTAATCAGGTTTAAACTACCATATTTCCCACCCTATAAGTCGCATTGTCCAATTTGAACTTAGAAACGCTAAGCCTAAAACCCACAACAAAAAACTAACCTTAACAACCGTTTAAATCCACGAGATTTAATTTGACCTCGGTCATAAAGTTGAGACCTGTTTTTCTTGTGTGTTGCACTTTGGAATCTGACGACAAGAGTGTGTCGAAGCAGTGAAACGTTGTTTCCGTGTTGTTTAGTCATTACTGTTGTCATTAGTTGAGATTTTGTTTGGTTCTGAACACTCCCAGCCAAAAAGGTTTTGTATTAACATTGGTTAATGAATGATATGGATTTAACTATGCCAACATGCAGTTCGTTTTGTTAAGTCTCAATCGTTGAAGAGTCAATGTAGTTTAAAGTTGCTCAAAGTACAATAAACTACATTGACCTCACAATTTCTAAATTGAACCGATTCGATCGTTTCTATTCTAGATTGTCTATTCATTTTGATGAGTCTCGCCATAGACTTCAAAATTTATTAGGAATACCAAATCCTACGTCGTTCGTCTAAAAGACAACAGACATTTAGATCAAACTATATTTCATTTTTATTTTAGTTTAACCTAAACTAAGTAATGAATGGAGGAATAGTTTGGAATTAGAGGCCTTCGTTACAGAAGCCCTCCAAAATTCTATAGGTACAGATCCCTATACCTAATTTATAGATTTGATCCACCCCTTAATTGGTAATTGTAGCTGATCTAAACCATGATAGCTTACATACCAGGTGCATATAGGTAAGGCTTAATGTAAAATCCCAATCATAAGCCCACCTTAAAAACCACATAAATGCATGACACATAGAACCAGAGTGGCACGGACTGGAAACCAACCAGCCTCCAACCATCGATGTGGGGACCTGCAGCTCCAACGCTTGGTCTTCAACCTTCATCCAAGGGCCGCCTCCTCTGCGTCAATCGAGGGATCCCCTCTACATGCTGATTATGAAAACAATTGTTGCTGATCATTCAACAAAACTAATCGTTGGGGATTTACTGCTGTGGAATTACCGCTGTGGATTATAAGACTTTGCTTTCCAAGGGATCACAGACTTTGTTTTCCAAGAGTTAACAGACTTTGTTTTCCAAAGGATTAAAAGCTTTTCGCAATGGGATTACCTACGAACAGTATGGAATTTCCAAAAACTTTATGGGATTATAATTTTTGATTTTTTTTTTCCACTTGCTGGATTACTTCAAGATCAAAGACAGTTCAAGGTTTCCTTTCGTGTTGGACCCCATCCCCAAGGACTGGCGATGGCTTCCAAAAGGGGGGAGATGTAGTGGACCTACCCAGGGTCAAATTAAGGTTTTTGAACTGTCCAGTGATGACCTTTACTGACCTCTCAGTAAAGCAAGACATTTACTACAAAATTATTCATTTAGCTATAATCTGATAACATAGTCACCAATAAGAGACTATTTCTATCTTTGATTTTAGGCTGATGTGATCAAAAGAATAACTTTTGTCATTTTCATGATGTGTGCTTTTAAGCTGTGTTATTCTGTGAGAGTTAAACTGTGTTTCACTGCTGTGTCAAAGGTGCAATCTCGGGTCACAGAGACTTCTTTTAATTTTGTTAATTCAAATGTTATCAAATGAATAATTTTATTTGTAAGAGCATCAGTACATTTTAATGTCAGATAAATCAAATACTCTGCTTAATTCAAAATGTTGTACATGGAGGATTTCTCCTCTCCTCTCGAACTTGCATGTGAAGATAAAAGGAACACTTTATCTCATTCATTTTAGCTTGAGCTCAGGACAATCTAGACACCCAAAGACTTTTGTTTTTGTCCTATTTAATAATCAAGCTATTATCATTAATAGGTCCCATATGTTATGCTCTGATGACGTTTGTTTATTCATACAACAGTGTTGGTAATGAGTTAAGAAAGTTCTAAATCTGCTGTATCATGAGACTGGCGTCTTAAACTAACTTTCTTATCCTTTCTGACATTTTTAATCTAACTTATGCCTCCTCTCAGTGGCTCCTGGCCTAACAGACCGAATGAGAAAGAGCTACGTCTTTCTAGGTCAAGTTAGCCTTAAAAGAGCTCTGACTTCCTGTTTTCCTTAGAGTTTGCTGAGGTCCTCAACCCCTGATGAGGTTCCCCAAAGAACTGATGATCGTCTGGTCAACACGCTAATGACCATGTCATTCAGTTAAAGACTTATAACATGCCAAGTTATAAGCCATCTTCAACAGCTGAAAAGCTCTCTTTTATTGACATTCCTTTAAGGAACGTCTTATCTTGGAAACAACACCAGGAGCTGCCGTTACTTTCGGTTCGAGTCAAGGCGCACGTCTGGAGACGCTGAGAATGGTAAACGAACTGACCAAACTGGACCGAGGGAGACTGACCATCTTCACGAGGTAACAAGTCGTCAAATGCTTTGCCAAGGGTACCAACGTGTAGCCGAGTTCAGCCGGAGAGCTGCCATGCTTCTGGTTAAACACATCAAGATAACTCCCTGACTCTTAACTTTTCTTCCTCCATATTTCTCCTCCTAAATCTTTCCCTCTCTATCTAAGCTGGAAACTATTTTAAGCTGAAGAGCCCACAGACTAAATATGTTAACATCCAATATTTATGTCTGTTGTGTTATGATTCAAGTGTGCTGACGTATTAATTTGAAAGAAAGTGAAATCATGTCAATCAAGTGTAATGGTGTTAATTTAGTTGATTTATTTTAAATAAATGATAGTGTCTCTTTGACATATCAAACTAAGTTAACGTCTTTGTCACTTAATGGCTTTGTGTATTTATCCATCATAAAGATCACAGAAATATTGGGTAAACTGAAAAAGAACAGAATCCGTGAATTTACTATTCAATCTGAATAAGTAGATTAATTAAGGTAAAGGTCAGTATTAATATTGACCTCCTCATAATTCTTACACAGTCCATGAGGAGCAGCCAGAAGCCCCACTGTTTGAGTCAAAGGCACCTGACAGTTCAGTTTCAAACAAGGAGGCAGGAGATTTAGAGCAGATTTAGAAACACAAATTAATTTAATTTAATTATTTTAATTCAAGTTTGTGTACAAAACTTGAGTTGAAGTTAAATATCAGACAATATAAACTCTTTATATTCAACACATGTCTGCTATATGGTTTTGTGAATCTCACTGTTTATAGCAGCTCTTAATAAGAGATGTTTTCTTTCACTGTACAGGACACCATAGTGATGATGAGGAGGGAGCCAGCTGGTCCAGCCTGGATGTTTGTGAGCTGAGATCGGATACAAACACCAAATACAAACAAGTTGCTCCACAGTGATGACGAAGGACATGTGATCCATGTGGATGGTTGAACAGAAGAGCTGCTTCATCACTTACCTTTGTCTGACTGATTAATGTTTTTAAATCTCCATTAGCTGTCGAGGAAGCTGTGACTTAAAGTCAGAAGCTGAAATGCTATAAACTGTTTAAATCTTGTGCCTCATATGTTTTCTACAGTAATGTAACATCATCATCAAATTTGTTTATAGTAAACTGGCTAAAATAAACTGAACTCTAAGCCTGTCTTAAATCAACATACACATTTTTTTGGGTGATAATATGAAGACAAAGTCAGAATGTTTTGAACATTTTATTTTCTTACAAGCAGTAAGTAGTGTGACTGTAGTGTCAGGGTACAGTAGTCCTGAAGTATGCAGGTAGATGTTTACGTATCTGCTCTTCAGGTATCAGGTCCTAATTGAGCCGAGTACTGTCAATAAAAAGTTGCTGTGATGATCAATAAATAACACTGAACAACTGGTAATAACTAATAATTCAATCTCAATGTCACTACTTGTGCAATAACCTGTCACACAACCTGTGTAATGTTGATTATGTGTAGTGTATATACATATATATAACTATGTGCATGTTAGCTTGTACAGTATTACTAGCTTGAAATACTTACAGTAGTTCATTCAAATTCATCCTGCTGCATCATTACTGTACAGTATATCCAACCATGTTTACTCTCTCTCTTCAGGACTTTGTGAATATTATAATTACTTTTTCACTTTGCATGCTTTTAGTATAGTTTGTTATTTGATTTTTAGCAAATCAAATCGGATCTTCTCATCCTGAGCACTTCATTGTACTGTTAACTCTGTGTTAACCTGTACTGTATATGACAAATAAACACGAGTTGAACTTGATGGGGAGTTCCTCGCATCTCATTCTTGATGAACACTGACCATGGATAGCAGAACAGCTCAGTCATGTACACATCAGGAGGTAAGATGATGCAAACCTGAAAAAACAAAAAAGTGTTCATATTTACCTTCATAACATAAAAAACCAAACAGAGAACTCTTTATGAGAGTTATGCTTTAAAATAAATAATTACATCTCAGGAAATAAAAGTTTAATTGAAGTGAAACAGTTCTGGTTTCATATTAAAGTCCATGACCCACCATGTTTTCAAATTGCATCGCCATTAATATTTATTAGTTTATTTAAAAATAATACAGGAGCGTTTATTTATATTGTAGAGAAATAATGCTAAATGTGTTATTTCATGATTTATAGCAGATTTTAGCAGAAGCTCCGGGAAGATCTGCCCCTCTCCAAATATGGGCATTCACATCACTAAAGATTCCGCCTTGGAGTTACAGGCGGAGTTATAATAAGCCTTCATCAACTTCCATGACCGCTGCTCTAAGAGAGGAAAAAAAAAGAGAAGCGGTTGCTCACTGATGTCTGTCATATTCTGAGCAGCATCCACGTAGACATACTAGTTTAATTCGCTTGATCGCGACAAATTCATTCATTTCCGCATCGGCTTTTTATTCTCTCCCCTGACCAGACAGGTCGGGAGTAGAAAGGCAGCCGCGGCGCGGAGCTCTGAGCGCGCGGGCTTCCCCGTGCTCTCCCGTGCTCTCCGTGCTTCCCCGTGCTCCAGCAACAAGGCTGGGACAGAACCGAGCCCCGGCACGAACTTCAAAGCTGACGCAGCGGAACGGGGAGCCAGGGAGAAGACGGGAGAAGCCGCGCGGCTCGCTCCTCTCTGGGCAGAGGAGAGGAGAGCAGCCAGCAACAGTCGCAGCGGTGTTATATCTTATTAAAAAGGTCTATAAAATAAATAAAAAATAAAAACAGAGCACTGGTCCAGCTGTACACAAAAATGCACCAGGAAATATGCAGTTTTACTCTCACTCTCATAAACCTCCATGGAAACTCATCCCTTCCTTCTGGGTGGAGACGTGACAAAAGTCACTCCACACTTCGACACTTTTCGGCCGCGTTTCCGGATTCATTCGGGACTCGGTTGTTTTTTTTGTTTTTGTTTTTAACCCTCGCCTGGCCCAAATGCAAAAATGAAAATAGACGAAATATTCTACTACAGTAATAGTTCAATATGGTGAATTGTTACTGTCATGGTGGGTGTTGTCCTTTAAAGGAAACTGCAGAGAATATTTCAGAGGTGTAACAGCCCTGAAGTTACTAGGAGTTTACAAACATATTTACAGATTAGAAAACTGTTAAAATCTGAATATTATTTTAAAAGTATGTAGTTACAAACTTTTATTAAATCACTCATCATGACTCCAACATTAAATCTACAAGTGCAGGGTGAGGAGTCGAGTCATATTCATGTTTCTTACTGAGCTGCAGCTGTGTTCTCCTCCTCGCTGTCCTCTCTGCTGCTTCTCCCAAACCCCCGGTCATGGAAGGGAGAATTATTCCACTGGAACAAAGCAGGTACAGCTCCTTTTTAACCACTGTTTGATGCTGGCTCTTGAATATTCTGAGGTTTAAAACGCCGGCTACTAACCCGAGTGTTAGCTTTAATGGCTAACTCGGTTAGCCACGAACTCTGGCATTAAATGTTAAAAACTAAGCGCTCTATTGTCCCTGCTATTCACTGGACACAACGGCACACAACAAATCTCTCTTGTTGTACCAGTAGCTCGCAGATAATTTACCATTTGTGTCTTTTACATGGTCTGGTTCTAGAAGCTACCGCTAACAACAACTGCTGTCGACCAGAACCGGAAGTGCAGCCTAGGGCCCGCATTTTAACGGAAGTACGTCACCACTACCCGTGGCATATAGCCTACTGCACCTCTGACGGTCTTTGATGAGATTAAAACGTTTTTTTTTTTTTAAAGTTTGGAGTGATCTACACTTGAGAGAACAGCAGCCTGTCAGCAGCAACTGTAAAAATGCCACGTTTGGTTCCAATTCATGGAGACTCAACCCGGTAAGTTTAAAAAGTCCAAAAAAAGTCCCGTTGTGGTTGTGTAATCAGATAGCAGAGGCTCTCCCGACTGTTTTCTGGACGCGTCGAGCCACCAGAGATCGAATTTTATGGCGTTGGCAGTTCGACGCCGATGCGCGCGTGCGTGTGCAGGCTGTCCCCGCGCCGCTTCGATCACTTGAATCGCGCCGCTTCCTGGTTCGCCGTGACTCCACGCGTCTCCTCATAGACTTTGAATGTAAACCGGCCGCTTCAGCCGCCCGACAACGGGGCAGTGGGTACCAGGCATAACTCAGCCTTAAAGGACAACACCCACCGTGACAATAACAATTCACCATATTGGAGAATTACTGTAGTAGAATATGATTTCTATTTTCATTTTTGCATTTGGGCCAGGCAAGTGAAAAAAAAAAAAAACAACAACAACGTATTGCCGGAGTTTTCCGGAAACCCCCCCGAACATTGCCGAACTCGTGATTCACGTAAAAAAAGGCTCCTCCCAAAAGGCAGAAGGCAGTTCACGATGGCGGCGGCTTATGAGAGTGATGAGGATTTCAGTGGAAGTTCCAGTGACTTAGACAATATTTTTAATGATTTATCTGCAAGTGATGGAGAACAAGATGTAGATGTCCAGACTGAAATTATTGATCAGCAAGGACCTTTACCATACATGTATGAACCACGAAGAAGGCAAGAGGCAGCTCCCCCTGCAGAAGAGTCATCAGAGAACGCACCTTCTCGGATTGAAAACACGGACTGGTAAACTATGTTCCAGTAGCCTTTTTCAAACAAAAATTATTTATTTGAGTAAACAAGAAATGGATTGTAAGGACCATTTGCCTAGAAAACGTTTTTGTCCATCTGTTCCCTCTTTTTTTCTCTGCATTACCTTACGGAAATACACCCCCTCCCCCCGCGCCCACACCCGCACTACTGTCGGAGTGATGCTACTGTGGACCTTACAACTCCACAGCGATAAATAAAAAGATAAAAACAAAATCGCGTTGATTTGAGGGGAGTGAGGGATTACACTCTGTGTGACCACTCTGTGTGTCCACTGCTACAAGGGGCACGCTCAGATGTAAGGATGGAGGAGCAAAAACAAACAACGTTTGGGTGTGTGGGATGTGTGTGTGTGAGAGCTGATAAGCTCCTATCTAAAGACAGGAGGAAAAGGGACTATTAGCTTATCTTCTTTTCAATCAAAATCTGAAGTTGTTATTGTCAACCTTATAAAGTTGTGCTTGTTAACTGTACAAATGTAAAATAATAACAAATTAATAGAAATTACTGTAGGGCTGTTATGAAACTATTGATTGTTCCCCCACCCCCACTATAACTGATCGTTTTACATATTTCTAAATATATATACATATAAAATTTATGAATTACATGTATTCATATTTTTGTCTTCTTACAAGGTGTCTGTGCAGTAACTGTGCTGTGATGGACCAAGAATTGGAGTGTGTCTGCTGTCACGAAATCAGCTGTGTGTTTGAAACGATGACAGCTGATGAAGAGCAATACCAGTGTATTGTGCAACATCCATGTTTTTCTGGAGGTTGTCTCAACATATATGCCCTTGAAATAGCATATCTTGCATACAAACAGGATCATGGCTACATGGACAGGCCTTTGCATGAGTAAGTATTTCATATTTTAGGTTAATTTCATTTGTTGTATATAGATTTCTTTCATAATTGCCTTTTGAAGGTACCATTAGCTCAAGTTCTCTCTCTCTGTGTTGTACAGGAAATATCGATACACAGCTTACAGGCAGTTTGTTCGATGGATCTGGCACTACTTGGGCAAGAAGATACGTGTTGTCCTTCCATCCTGTGTTGTCATGAAGATTAGACAAACTTTCCCAAGTGATATGCTGGTGAAGATTCTCAGTCGTCCAGGACATGATAAAATCAAAAAAGGCGTTCAATACAGAACAACTGGACTTTATTTGAGCTTTGTTTGTGAATTAGAACAACAAAGACTTTGACAGGTCCCTGCTATCAATGGGTGAAGTGTGACTTGTCATTTCACATACAGTAGGATGTGTGTGTGTGTTCTGTAAGCTCTGTTTTCACACTCTGAACTTTGAATGGGTCACAGGTACGTGTTATCCCAAGTATGTGGGGGGTGTTAGTTTCCAATTTAAATATGTTGGTGCGTGTCAATGGCTTGTCCTGTTATAACTGCTTCCCTTGACTGTCTGCAAACCCAATTGATAAAGCTTCTCGGATGAGAAGTGAAACGTCTTGTTTGTTACAAATAAAGTCCAGTTGTTCTGTATTGAACGCCTTTTTTGATTTCCCAAGTGATGCTTACACAGGTTTTCGACTTCCCGAGCTGTAAACAATAATGTATATATACCACCGCTTCATGTACAGAAACTGTTACGAATTTTCTAGTGTGTAAATAAATTCTGCAACCACAGTTGAAGGTCTATTCATTTATTTCTGTTACTCACAATTAATTTTTGACTAACTGCCGTGCCATTCAAAAATTGTTAGACTATAGCTGAAACCAAGAACAGTAAGCTGCGATTGCATCAGCCATGTTGGGTCTCTCCATCCCAGCTGCAAGTGTTGGGGGTACGTTCTGTACAACATCTTGTATGGAACTCTTCAACTCCATTGGACTCTGCGTATGCTTCGAACAGCCTGTCCACAACCTTTGTGGTGTACTCTGTAAAGAAAAATATATACACAATCACGTGACCATGCACACTACAGAAGCAGCAGCAATATCAACCATGCAATGTGTAATTGTTAATAAATTAAACAATTAATTAATTAATTCCTGTTTAATTTTAATTTGTTTAGTATTGCACTGTTTAATAGATGTTACGAGATGTCTGATCTGTTATGCTATTGTTGAACACCTATAACTGAATGTAAAAAGCTTGTCATTGTATTGAAAGTACAGTATGTAGTAATTTCTCAGAGCCAAATACAGTATATACATGTATTTAACTATTTCTGATTTTCTGATAGACTCTGCTCACTTACAGTGAATAATGCAAGCTAATGCGTTCTACAGTCCAGAAAAGGTTCCGTCAGTGTCACAGAATACTCATTTACTAAGTGTTGACTGTTAAATACTGACTTAAAACATTTTTTTAACAATATATGTTTTGTTTCAATATTATGTTAATGACATTTATATCAACGTTCATCTTCCTTCTGAAACATGGGTCCATGAAGGCTGCCAGTATGCATCTCTCAGGTTAGCGCCCCTATAAGACCTGAGTTTGACAGAAAATTGATACAACAGCAGCACACATTCATTTCCCTAAAAACATCACAAGCAGCTGTTTGAGCAATTTCTTTTTGCAAAACTTTGTACCTAAAAATGCAAGTGATTAGTAGATAATCAACATTTCATAATTAGCAGTTGTTTTTTTATCACAGCCATGTTTACCCTGATGCATGCTCAATAATCCAGGTAAATCTAAAAAAGGTTAAGTCTGGTCCTCTGGACATTCAAAAAAGAAAAGAAAGCAAAAAAAAAAAAATGGGGAAACGTTTCATCTTTTGTCCGAAAGACTTCCTCAGTCTGACTTGCTGTATTCAGCTCAGTCTTATAAATAGCACCTTCTCACAGTGGATCAACCAGTTGGCTGATGACAGCCTGAAACCAGCTGAGAGCAGTGAGAAGGTGCAATTTATAAGACTGAGCTGAATACAGCAACTCAGACGGAAGATGTCTTTCGGACAAAAGACGAAACGTTTCCCCATTTTTTTTTGCTTTCTTTTTTCAGACTTAACCTTTTTTAGACATCCATGTTTAATAGTGGGGCATACCGTAGCTCGCAGGGCATTTTTCCTTGCGCACTGAATGACCACCCTTCTTGCTCTTTGGAAAGGTCAAGGAGAAGCGTGGCCTTCCATCAGCTGTCACTGCTTGCAAGCGATGTGCATTTTCATTGTAGTGCAGTGCTGCAAGAAATAATCTGTCAAAAAGAGTGAGCTGTTAAAACAATTCATGTAAATTAGAATAAACCATGAATCACATTTAAGGGAAAATCATTAAGTTGATTATGTACCTGCTCATCATTGCCAGATACCCGAATCCTGTATGCTTTGGTGCGAAACGTAGAATGAGGCTGTGACATGCTTCCAATGTGGATGTCTGGTGTTTTCGGACAGGCGTCGTACAGGAGTAGGAGTAGACATGGCTGGGAGGAGGTCGCACTGCACTGCCTTGTCATGTGTCACCATTTGTGTCTGATTAGCTTTAAAGAAAAACAAATAGAGGTTACAAGACTGGATCATTCCAGAATCTCGGGTCCCCCTGGAAAAGAAGCTACATTGTGTAAGCTGTGAAATGTCTGGATACAGTATATATATATATATATATATATATATATATATAATATATATATATATATATATATATATATATATATATATATATATATATATACATATATATATATATATATATATATAGCACCTGTGTGACAGCACCTGTGTGGCAAGATGGCGCCAGTGTGTTGGGCGTCTCGTCTGCCACTCTGTCTTTTTTTATTATTTTTGTTCCTCTGCTTTTATGATGTGGACTCTCTACTGGTGTATGATCGCCAAACCCTTTTTGGGCTTCGTCTGCCTGCTGCTAATATTTTACATCATCACGAGAAGCACGATTCTTTGCCCCCGCTGTTGGCCGGAGTTCCATCATACCTGTGCCGGGTACCACACCCCCCTCGCCGGAGAAGACGTCACAGGCGTCGAGGTAAACGCGGTGGGCTCTTGGTGAAGCTGAGGACCGTTTTGGCAAGTTCGCCGGGAGTATTCCTGTCCCAGATTGGATCATTTCCTGGTCTGCATGCTTCGCGGCGCTCCTTGGACCCGATTGATTCCTGGCTGGTACCTGTTGTCGACTCGGATCAACATTTCCTTCCTCCACGTCTCACTCCTCCACATCTGCGCTGGCGAAGTGCTGACCTTGGAAATCTGCGACACTTTGCTCGGATTAATTCTCCTGCTGCATCGTCAGAACCAGTTCCTATCCGGATGGGTCTGGTAAACGCGAGATCTGTTGCAAACAAAACTTTTATTCTGAAGGATTTTTTTTCGTCTCAGGGTTTGGACTTTCTCTCCGTGACGGAATCTTGGATTTCTTCTGGTGAGTCCAGTGTTTTCTCAGAACTTTTACCCCATGGTTGCTCATATTTTAATACTCCAAGGCTCTCGGGCCGTGGAGGAGGTTTAGCTGTCATTTATAAATCTTGTTTTGACTGTAAGCAGTTGTCCCCCCCGACTGCTTTTTCTTCGTTTGAACTGAGCATGTTTGAGCTCGGCTGCACTCCTCCACTTTTGTGCGCAGTCATATACAGGGCTCCCAAGTACAATAAGGATTTCATACGGGACTTTTCTGATTTTTTGAGTGATTACATGTCCAAATATGAGCAAATTTTATTTTTAGGAGACTTTAATATCCCGGTGTGCAGCCCTGGAAAGCCGCTGGTGAAGGATTTTTTAGATTTAGTGGATGCATTTGGTCTCACTCAATCAGTGAAGGGCCCAACGCATGAACGTAAACACACCCTCGACCTTGTCTTATCTTATGGATTGTCTATTTTAAACTTGGTAATTGGTGATGCATTGTTTTCCGACCATATGCCAGTTTTATTTGATTTTATTCCTGTTTCTAAAGCTGTTAAACCCTGTGCTCCTGCTCGAAGCTGCCGTGTTTTTAACTCATCCACTGCTGCTCATTTTTCCACAGCCTTTAATAGTTTAAATTCACAGCTCTCTGTGTCTCTCAGCACTGAGGAGCTTTCACTACATTTTGATTCTTTATGCAACACTATTCTGAATGATGTGGCCCCAATTAAAATTAGGCGTTCAAAGCCTAAATCTGACCCGTGGTTGAGTGACCACACCCGTGCCATTAGGCAGGTATGCAGGAAAAATGAACGCAAGTGGAGAAAGGATGGTCTCCAAGTCTCATTTGATATGGTGAGAGAGAGTTGGCGTCGCTATCAACAAGCTGTAAAAACAGCCAGAGCCAAATATTTCTCTGACATTATTGTTGCCAACTCTCACAACCCCCGTGTTCTTTATGATACAATCAACACGGTCCTAAATTCACATGAACCGGTTCCTATTGAAGCATCTAAAGAACTTTGTGATAAGTTCCTTCAATTTTTTTTGGACAAGGTTACGAACACGAGGGCTTGTATTTCTTTTCCTTCCCATGACCCTTCCATCCTGGTCCCCTGTCCTGCACTTTTTGATCATCTGGAGCCTATTTCTCTCTCCTACCTAGAGAAAATTGTCACCAGTATGAAACCATCAGGTTCCCCCCTTGATGTTGTACCTCCTTGTTTTCTTAAGGAGGTATTTTCTACAGTTGGCTCTTTTGTTCTAAATTTGATCAATAGCAGCTTAATGTTTAGCGTGGTGCCAGGCAATTTTAGACATGCTGTGGTTCAGCCATTATTGAAAAAACCT
>JBBPBX010069350.1:0-18887 GCA_038048925.1 Garcialebias charrua
TATATATATATATATATATATGTGTGTGTGTGTGTTTCCCAGAGGATGTCTAAGTTATACAGCAAGAAGATGAGAAACTTTTGGAATGTTTTCTGAAATTTCATTAGTTGCTCATATTCTGGCACGATTTGACAAAACAAATAATAATAATAATTAAAAAAACTGGAAAATGTTAAAGATAAAAATGAGTAAAATGCATTTAAACTGTTGTGAACTCAAACCATCTTTATCCACCACAGCCTGAAAAGTGAACTCAAGACACATTAAGAGCTCAACCTCCCCGTGGAGGCTGTGACCTTTCAAATCAATCGAGTGTAACTTCTTTAAAAAAGAAAAAGGTTTTCTTGGTTCACTCAGTGACGCTGAACAACTGATCCCAAATATAAAACCTCCTCAGGTTAACTGAGTAAAAACGTCCCTTCAGTTAGTCAGTTCTCTTTACTCACATGTTAACAAACATTTACAGAAAATTCTCAGCATTTTATTGATTCCATAAACATGGTGCCTGCCTGTTGTGTTGAAGCTGTGCAGTGTGCGTGACTGATGCTCTGACACCGCCTCAGTGTGACGCCTGCCTGCTGGGAGGCACAGTTTAAGGAGCAGTCATCGGAGGAGCTGCACATAAAGTCCACACCGATACCAGAAATCAGGATCCACATGTGCACGTGGAGTCAGAAGAAGACACAAATACCTGCAATCACAAGCTGCCATTGACGAGAGCTTTATTATATAAACTAATGTCTTGTTTAATATTTATCAGATAGTTTTAGACCAATTCCAGTGGAGTTTGAATTTTCTGGTCATAATTATGTTTTCCAGCAATATGTTTGGTTTTCAGAAATATAAAAATTAGTGTCCAATATGTATTTCATGTTGTAGATTTAAAAATATGTCTCAGTCAGGAGCTTGTCCTCCATAAGGACATTCATGCTTCCATTTTTAAAAAATCAAATAGGCCTTTTCACACATTTCAGAGATAGGGTATGAATAAATAAAAGGTAAATAACGGTTGAATGAATGTCATCAACGCTCCTCAATAAAACAACAGTTTTTAGTTTAATGGGAACTGTTGTTTTCTTTCAAAGCAGAAACAAAAGCTGTGATTATTGAGACACTTGCAAAAGTTATACTGGCATCTGAACTCATCTACTTTTTTCCCTTACAGTGAAGTTTTGGGGAGTATGAGTAGTCAGGATGTTACCTGCATCAGACAGCATTAAACATATTCACAGTTTGGAGAATCTGAGACAAATTGCCATGATGGATTCAAGCTAACAGCCATCAAGCGCTCGAACCATTAAAGAGTGAATTTCATCTTCAACATCTTACAATACAACTTTTATCACAGTTCACACAAATGTTTCACTTGCATACCCATTTCTGAAGCAGTAGAAACTGTCAAAAAACGACTTCTACAAGACAAGGATTTGGTCAAAAGGACCAACTTCACCCCAGACCAGATCTGCACCCTGCTGGATCTCTGCCTCTCCACCACTTATTTCAAGTTCAATGACAGTTTTTACAGACAGAAGCACGGCTGTGCCATGGGATCTCCAGTGTCACCCATTGTTGCCAACCTTTACATATAGGAAGTGGAACAGAGAGCCTTAAACTCCTATGAGGGGACAACTCCAAGCCATTGGTTCAGATATGTGGATGATGCATGGGTCAAAATCCAAACCAAGGAAGTGGAAGCGTTCACCAGACACATTAACTCGGTCGACAACAACATCAAGTTCACCAGAGAGGATGCAAACGACAACAAGCTGCCTTTTTTGGACTGTTTGGTTCACATGGAGGGAGAGGACAGCAGCCTCAACATTGAAGTTTACAGAAAACCAACCCACACAGACCAGTATCTTCTGTTTGACTCTCACCATCCACTTGAACACAAACTCTCAGTTATCGGAGCTTTACAGAATCGGGCCAAACACATCCCCATGAAGACAGAAGGGAAGGAAAAGGAACAGGAACACGTCAACAAATCTCTCCAAACATGTGGATATCCCAACTGGGCTTTTGACAAGTCAGCGAGGAAATGTACAAAACACACTAATAAACAGAAAAAGGGGAACAGACGAAAAAACATTGTCATGCCTTATGTGGCTGGAGTATCAGAGAATTTCAGAAGGATTTTCAACAAACGCAACATCCCAGTACATTTCAAACCCAGCAGGACTCTCAGGCCCTGTTTACACGGACACTGTGTGGGGGAAACAGAACTTTTGGGTATGTTAATTAGGTTGAAAGTTTTGCGTTGACATGGGCGAATTCTATGGATACGACTCTCTCCCCCCTACCCCCCGTACTCATGAATTTACTGTAGTTACCATGCTGGGCCATTAGATGGCGCTGTGATTTTTGGAACCTTCACTACTGCGCATGCGTGCCACTGCTGCCTGATGTAAACAGAGCACACGAGGCAGCCTGTTTTCCTCTCTGGCTAAAAGTTCAGCTACTACAAGTTGTTGTCAACAAGTTAACAACAAGTTAAAGCTGGAATTTGGATAAGAGTCAACAGATTTGACACCAAGTGGGGCCGCTTCATCTGCGCACCAGTTGCTGACTGGACCGGAACCGAGTCAACATGTCTGACTTTAGTCCGTGAGAATCAGCTGATTTACAGCAGCGCTACAAGGTAAACAATGTTCTTAATAATGTTTCCTTGTGTTTAGTTCGATCACAGAACAACCAACTGAGGTTTTATTTTTATTTTTTTCCTGCGAGGTCGAAGCTGTTCCACGAAGCGGACCGGCGGTTCGGATGTGGGTCCAGTGGGATGAAAACAACAGAGTCCAGTTCATTAAAGTTCGGTTAACGTGTTTTTAAAAGTGTTCAATTTAATTCTCAGTGTTTGTGACATGAGTTTGTGGTGTTGAATAAACAAATAAATAAAAAATCAACCTGGTGTCTTCATTTTCAGCAGCATGTTAGGCATGACGTAACGAGTCCAGATAGCTTCATTTAGCTCAGATAAATTTAAATATCTCCCACGCTAACATAAATACTGTTTATTATTGTTAAACTGTTAATATATAGCACATTTAGTATGTTATAGTGCAGCGTGACACGTGAAATGTCCGACTGCCTCGTTAACAGCGACAACTGGATCCAGGCAGCTGGCTCTCTTCCAACACAGATGCAGGTAAGGTGTAGAATAATTAAATATGAGAATCAAAATATATTCCATCAGCTATAGTTCAGAAAGTGGTGCGTGTGTCCACTGTCCAGTCCACCGCCATTGTTAAAATGCCGGCTGTCTGCGCGTGCGTGCTGCGTGCATGTGTTCAAACAAAAGCTCCGCGGGAGATGTTTACATTATCAACGGGGGGTCAGCGAAAAACTTCCACCTTGAGAGCAGGGTCAGAAAAGTATCGGTCAAAGAGGGGGGCCAGCAGCGTCGTGTAGGCGATAAGCAAAGTCGCAAAGAGAAAGTAGCGGTTACACTCAAAATACGCGCCGTGTAAACTGGCCCTCAGACAGAGGCTGGTCCACCCTAAGGACAAAACCCCCCACACACAAACAGAGTGGTGTAGTGTACGCGGTCTAGTGCAGCGAGTACTGTCCTGACCTCTACATTGGGGAAACTAAACAGCCGATTCACAGACGAATGTCAAAACACAGGATATATATATATATATATATATATATATATATATATATATATATATATATATATATAATATTATTTCTCACCCTCCGCGGGTGGTCTCCATCATTCTCTGAGCTCGGGTCCTCTACCAGAGGCCTGGGAGCTTGAGGGTTCTGCGCAGTATCTTGGCTGTGCCTAGGACTGCACATTTCTGGACTGAGATGTCCGATGTTGTTCCAGGGATCTGTTTTAGCCACTGCTCCAGTTTGGGGGTGACTGCCCCAAGGGCCCCAATGACCACAGGCACCACTGTGGTCTTCACCTTCCAGGCCTTTTCCAGTTCCTCTCTGAAGCCCTGGTATTTCTCCCGTTTCTCGTGCTCCTTATTCCTGATGTTGTAGTCACTTGGTATTATATTATACCATATATATATATATATATATACAAATAGTCCTCAGGTTATGACGAACTCGAATTACGACGTTTTGGGGTTACGTCACGCATCTCATAATTTTTTATTTTTTGAAAAGCCAGTTCCGGTTGTACTTCCTGTTTGACGGTAGATGTAGCAGTAGCTTGACGCAGTGGAAAAACACAGAGAGAGACCCGCTCTGGACCGAGTTTCACAGCAGAAACAGCAAAGCAGTGGAGGTGGAGACCTTACTGGACAGAGGTTGACTGCGGTTTTACAACGGAATACGGCAGATTGACCGAGCTGATGGCAATTTTACGTCATAAACAAAAGGTGCACGGAGGTGGACGGGTGGACGGCGTCACCAGATGGCAGAAACAGCGAGCTGGACCGGAGGTGAAACGAGCTAACATGCTAACAGACGGAGGAAGGCTTCACCAGCTCCCAGTAAGAAATTTACAATTTTTTCCCCTTCATTATGGCTACAAATGTACTGTATGTGTTTTTTGATAATTATGTAGGGTACTGTGTTAGGATAGGCTAAGTGCTTGGTAACTGTACAGTACCGTACATGTACGTGTATATGAGGCGGCCAGTGTGTATGTGTTTTCAAACTTACGTCGAAATCTGGGTTACGACGGGGCGTAGGAACGGAACTTCGTCCTAACTCGGGGACTACCTGTATATATATTTATATAGCACATCAATGGAAAGTCTAATAGAAGGGCAAAATGTGGCAGGAGAAGATGCACCAGCAAAAGAGATGACCGTCAAACAGAAGATTCCAGAATCTGGCAGAGATCCAGAAAGAGTGGAATGAGGCGGGAGTCACAGCTTCAAAAAACCACCACATTCAGACGCATCCGGGAGATGGGCTACAACTGTCGGGTTCCTCACATCAGTGGCGGTTCCTTATATGGGCGACATGGGCGGCCGCCCAGGGCGGCCTTCAGCAGAGGGCGGCATAACATTGTACAGTTTAGGAAAAAGAGAAAAGAAGAAGAAGAGGAGACGCCGCTCCTCGTTTTTTAAAATTTTAAAAATCTTTTACAACTTTTGTTTTTAACAACATTTAACACAGAACACCACTACCGTGCTGCTCCTGGGCCGCCCCGCCCCACCCTTCATTGAGTCAGAGTCAGAGAGTCTTTATTGTCATTTGCACCGCATGTGGTACATGTGATGAAAACGAGATTATGTACACGGGGTCCCAGTTACATCCAACAACAAATGCAAGAGAAAAACAGTAATAACATCTAGGATTAACTAAGAAAAACATCAACTAGTAATACACTAAGCCCTAATGTAGTGGAAAAACATCATTATAAACAGCAGCACGAACATGAGTCTGTATGAGCAGATGGTCACAGATGAACACAGCAACAAGAAAACAGATCAGCATCAGCATGATGTGATATTTTGCAGTGATTATTCTTATTATTTATTTATTCATGAGTCTAACAGCCTCAGGGTAGAAGCTGTTCCTCAGTCTAGTGGTTCTACATTTGATGCTCCTCAACCTCCGTCCTGAGGGGAGTGGGGCAAAGAGTGAGTGTGCTGGGTGAGTGAGGTCTTTCATGATGCAGGTGGCTCTTTTCCTGCATCTGGAGGTGTAAATGTCTGTGATGGTGGGGAGACTGACTCCAACAGACTTCTGTGCAGCCTTCACCACTCTCTGTAGAGCTTTCCTCTCTGCAACTGTGCAGCCTCCATGCCACACATTGATGCTGGAGCACAGGATGCTCTCCACTGCACACCTGTAGAAGGAGGTGAGAACTGGGCTGCTCAGACCAGCTCGTCTCAGCCGTCTGAGGAAGTAGAGTCTCTGATGACCTTTCTTGATCAGGCTGGTGGTGTTGTTGCTCCAGCTGAGGTTATCATTCAAGTGTACACCCAAGTATTTGTAGCTGGAGACCACCTCCACCGCAGATCCACCTATTTATTCACATGTTCTCAGTTTATCACCGCAGCAGCTGCGTGGGCTGCACCTCCACTTTTAGTTTAGTTTTTGTTACGTGCCCGGAGGTGACACGTAAGTGCGGTCAGTGGAAAGATTGAAGGGTGAAAAAGCAATGGTGGTGAGGAGAAGAGAAAAATTAAAAAGAGAAAGATTCTGGAAACAGACGCAGCTAAATGTACAAACATTGTCACAGGTTTCATTCAAACAGCTGCAGTTTGTAAATAAAAGAGATCAAACATGACATGATGTTGAACTACTTCACTTCATCGCGGGCCTTCAGGGTACGGATCAACTGCGTTGAGTGTTGCGGGACTACTGTACATGTATTCATGGACGGAAATTGAGAATCGATTATTTAAAAGAACCGGTTCTTTGGAGTTCAATTCCATGGAATTGTAGGCTGCTTGTCTTAACGATTCAGTTCATCAGTTCTTCTGACTCGTCGTGGTGACGCATTTACTTGACGACATCACAGACATGCGCCGTATTTGGTATTCAACATGGCATAGAGGAGGAAGCGGTCCGGCATGTGGCTTTACTTCTCTAAAAAAGACGAGACCAGGGCTAGTTGCAACACATGCAACGCGTCGATTACTATAAAGGGTGGAAATACTCCAAACATGAAGCATTTGAGCACTCAGCATGCGGTTAGTTTGAACAAATGTACCATCTTTCACACGCTGCTAGGTGGTGAAGTGAGTCAAGATAACAAAGCGTCCACCTCCGTTTTAAATGTTGCAGCAGGTAACGTTAAACTCCTACAGTTTCTTTCACTTGTTACCTTTTTGCTGTACTGCTTCCACTGTATATTATAAATAATCTCCCTCTCCTGTAATAACATTTAGTTGACGAGGATTGCCAGAGTCTGTCTGGCAGAAAACACTCAGGCAGCCGCAGTAACAACAGCAGAGGTACTGGTATTTGAATTAGAAAATGTACACTAAAAAACACTGTTTTTCATGATTGACTGATTTCAATTTCTTGCATGGTGCATTTTTTCTGAAGCTGGCAGAGATGGGAGAGACACCGAGTGACGCAGAAGAGGATGAAGATGATGATAACTATGTAAGTTCCCTTTCAGTTCAGTCTCTCGGTGCAACATACTTGCTATGGGAATTGCGCCCCCGCGCGATTACCTGAAGGAATACATTCACGCCTTTTACGGCAGGGGGCGTCACCCCGCGCCAGAGGTACCGCCCTTTAGGTACTTAGGCGACTGACGCCCCTCCAACTGTCTCTTTTTGCCCTTCACCTCGCAAAAACCTGAACTACCTCTCTTCGCGGGACTTCTCTGCTGCTCCATCGCTCAACCTGAGGTGAGCTCGCTCCTTGCACAGAGCGCACAGAGAATTTTTCCCTGCGTACTGCTTCTATAACCTCAAAGTTTTTTCCTCTCCTCTCTCCACAGGTTGCTTCACTCAATGGCGTTGTAGCTACGCCACAACCGCTACCCCGGCTAACATCCTAGCGGGCTAGCCAGCGAAAGCGACACAACGGATGAGACACTTGAAACAAAGAAGAAAAGGATTCTGGAAGGACTCGCTCGCCTTATCTCGGACATGCCTCCGGAGAAAGGAAAGCGAAAGACAAAACTTCAAAGGAAAACCAGCGGGACGGCGAGCCCAACCTCGCGCGCCTGTCCCAGTGGCTGTGGATTTGCTCTCGCAGCGACGGACACCCATGAGGCCTGTCCAGTCTGCCTGGGTATATTTCATGCAAGACAAGCTCTGGACGCGCCCGATTCTTGCCCACACTGCAGCCAGATGCTGGATGCGGTGCTACGGCATCGGGTGGACCTCGTGGCTAAGGCCATGGGAAGCTCAGCTGGTCCACAGGACCCAGACACCACGGAGACCCTCACTCCGACCCCAGAGCTCGAACACATGGCTCTACACGACAGCACGCGCGTCAAATGGGGCAACAGCCCTGACCCGCTTGCTCCCATGGTGGACCTAACAGTTGAGTTCGACACCAGAGGCATGATGAATGAAGACGAGATCTCCATTTCAGCCTCGGGCAAATTTTCAGCGGAGGAACCAGAACTAGAGATCGAGGATCCAGGAGAGGACCTCCCCAGGACCCTGATACCTACGCTCCCTGAAACGGACTTTTCCATCCCGGCCCTGTTCGACCTGTGCCACAGAGCGGCGGACGCGTTGAACATCCCCTGGCCGGAAATCCCACCTCGCCAACAGGTCACGAGGCTGGCAGGGAACTATTTTTACTCAAAACAACAGGTTGCAACAAGGCAAAGGATGCCCGTGTTCCCAGACTTCCTCACGGAACTGACCCGCACCTGGCCTTAGCCACGAGCGCCCATGCTCCTCCCTCTCTCACAATTCCTCGACGTGGAGGGCATGGATCAGGTGGGAATAGCTAATGCACCTCAGATTGAGGATACACTGGCGTCCCACCTAGCTCCCAAGTCATCAGGAACAAAGCCGACTCTCCCTAGCAAAGCTTGCAGAGCCTCAGCGTCGCGTCTCGAGAAGTGCTACAGAGCTCAAGGACTCGCGGCACGCGCCATGAACGCGTCAGCGATGATGTAGGCTTACCTCGCAGAAAAACTTTGACAACTACAGTACAGGAAACCTCGGATAAGCAAGCTGCTGCCGAATTACTGGACGAAGCCCGCAGAGCTACAGACTTCATTCTCCGTATGATGGGGACAGCTGCTGTGGCTCAGGGCAGAGGTATGGCGGAAGTGGTCATCGCGCTCCGCCACCTGTGGATGACGTTGACGGATTTACCGGAGGGACAAAAGGTGCCTTTTCTCCACCACTCGATAGAAGCGGAGGGACTTTTTGGCCAGACTTTGGAGCGAATCCAAACCAAGCTGGACCAAAGGCGCAGGCAGGCTGAAGCCCTCAGGGTGGGCATTCCTCGTCGGAGTTTCGCCCCCCCCCCAGAGAGCCGCTGGAGGCAGACCTGCACAGCCGCGGCACCGCTCGACAACGCGTGCGCCACCGCAGAAGTGGATAGCATACGAGGAGGAGCCTCGGCAGAGACCCCTGCCGAACCAACCTCGCTCCGAGCACGCATGGAGTAAAAATAGGTTTGTCCCACACCAAGCGAGCAGGCATAGGGCCTCCTCGGCCAACCGGGACACTCGTCAAAAATGTGCCTGATGAACCAGGCCCACGTTTACATTTTAGACAACCTCCCGCCCACGCGGTAACGGGAGTGTTCGCACCTTGTTCAGACTTTATTTGTAGCAAAGTACAAATGGCTGATAACTCTGTTGCATGTACAAACCATGTTCTTCCTGCTGTGAATGACATCAAATCATGTATGTCGTTGCACGTAAGCACAAATAAAACTCATAAAACAGCACATCCCTGTTTTATTGAGAAAAAAAAACCCCACACCAACACAAATAACGTCAACAGTACGGGCCTCTGGCCTGTCGGCCATCATAAAGGGGGGGGCATCCCCCTCCCTCACGGCTCATGGGGTGCCAGCCTATTCAATAAGCCCCAGCAGGGTGCCTCTGGACCTGTCTCCAGAAGACAGACCCAGAGGCGTCTGCGAACAGACCCTACACCTCTCGCGGAGACAGGTGGGAAAGGGCACGTGTCCCAGCCCCACTCCATTACGAGCAAGGGGCCGGCTAATACACTAACCAGACGACCACGTGACAGGTTCGCACCACAGGAGAGCACGTCGGACGCCCCAAGGCAGACACATTTTTCACACCCTCAAAGCAATGGCTGTGATCACGTTACTGTGCGTGTAAAAGGATCGGAGTTGAACCAGAATTTTCCTCCTGATTTTGAAAGGAAACTGGGCTCCTTATCAACAAATTATCTTGAGTCTGCCGGTCACAAAGGACCATCCCCACGTTCACACGTTGCTGCTGCTCCTTTATTATTCATGAAGGACACGTAACGCTCGAGCAGTGGAAGAGCAGCACGTGATTTTCCTCACAAAGCTGCATCAACCTTGTCCCCACACAGTATCCCACCTGGGGGGACAACAATTGGAATCAGGAGGTCTGCTCGTTTACAGAAGCAGCAACCCCTCAACCCAATAAATCCTGTTTTGGAGGGAAACAGTAGTTTTCCTGCTCCAACTCATTCTAATAAAATTAATAGACTCCATCTGTCTTCGAGGAGACTCGATCAGGGAAGTCTGTTAACACATCAACGTGGAGGCCCGCTCCCCAACCTGGTGGACCCTCAGAGTCTCACACAGGAAGTCACAGCCCAGCTGTCTAGGCCAGGATCTGGAATTACTTCCAGCCTGTTAGCTGAAAAAGACAGGCTGATGGCGTCGGGTCTGCCTGAGAACGTGGTGACAACTATACAAAATGCCCGTGCCGGGTCAACACAGTCTCTTTACGCACAAAAGAGCGCATCTTCGAAGCCTGGTGCTCAGAAAGAAATATCATTTCTTCTGCTTGCGACCTGGCTCAACCACTAACTCTTCTTCAAGATTTACTAGAAAAGGGTCGTTCTTATTCAACGATTAAAGTGTTCCTTGCAGCTATCTCTGCCAGTCACGAGGACTGGGGACACAGGACTCCTGGAGCACATCCAATCATAATGAGATATATGAAAGGTGTGCTTCAAACCAAGCCACCCAGCAGGACCTTGACCCCTGGTTGGGATCTTGGTCTGGTCTTGGGGGCTCTTTGCGACCCACCATTTGAGCCTCTGAGCGAGATTAAGATAGATCTTCTATCTTATAAAACTGCTCTTCTCCTGGCTCTTTGCTCGGCGAAACGCGTGGGTGACCTCCATGCATTGTCTGTACACCCAATGTGTACCAGATTCGCCCCTGACGGGTCAAAGGTCACACTAAGGCCTAATCCCGCATACACTCCCAAGGTCTTGACTCTGAACCATAGGAGTCTGGACTTTGATCTCTCCTCCTTTCCACCTGCCCCTGTCCTCACTCAGGAACAGGAAAGGCTACAGGCTCTCTGCCCAGTGAGGGCTTTATGCACCTACATGCAGAGAACAGCCGAATGGAGGAAAACAAACCAACTGTTCGTCTGCTTTGCCGCACCTGCTACAGGAAAGGCCCTATCAAGACAGCGCTTCTCACATTGGGTGACGGAGGCCATTAAGAGGGCATACGGTAGCAAAGGTCAACAAATGCCCCCTGGAGTCCATGCTCACTCAACCAGGGGCTTGGCCACTTCAGAGTGAGAGTCAGAGTCAGAGAGTCTTTATTGTCATTTGCACCGCATGTGGTACATGTGATGAAAACGAGATTATGTACACGGGGTCCCAGTTACATCCAACAACAAATGCAAGAGAAAAACAGTAATAACATCTAGAATTAACTAAGAAAAACATCAACTAGTAATACACTAAGCTTAATATAGTGGGAATAAACAGCAGCACGAACATGAGTTTGTATGAGCAGATGGTCACAGATGAACACAGATGAACACAGCAACAAGAAAACAGATCAGCATCAGCACAATGTGATATTTTGCAGTGTTTATTTTTTATTTTATTTTTATTTATTCATGAGTTTAACAGCCTCGTGGTCATTGTTAAAGGGCATGTCAGTTGCAGACATTTGTGCTACTGCGAACTGGAGCTCTTTAAACACTTTTGCAAAGTACTACAGTTTGGATGTTACTGCAAGTGACGTCACTCAGGCTGTTATTTCTCATACACAATAGAAAGTAGCTTTGAGATGCCTTCTGGTCAAGGGCAGGCATTCACACTAACAGGCATTTTACTGAGCATTTCAAGGGCGTGAATGAATTACGTTCCCATAGCAAGTATGTTGCACCGAGAGACCGAACTGAAAGGGAACTGAAAGTTATGCACCATAACTCATGTTCCCTGAAGGAAGGGAACGAGGTGCAACATAGCTGGCCCTTTTCAATGCTGAAAGCTCGGTGAAGTGCAATTTTGGAGACAGTTGGAGGGGCGTCAGTCGCCTAAGTACCTAAAGGGCGGTACCTCTGGCGCGGGGTGACGCCCCCTGCCGTAAAAGGCGTGAATGTATTCCTTCAGGTAATCGCGCGGGGGCACAATTCCCATAGCAAGTATGTTGCACCTTGTTCCCTTCCTTCAGGGAATATGAGTTATGGTGCATAACTTTCAGTTTTGTTTTTTGTAATGAAATGTGATAAATTGCATGGATTAAAATTGAAACTTGTGAATTACAAGTTGTCGTTATGTCAATAATTTCAGATGCCTCATGGAAAGAAGAAAAAAAAGACGCCACTAGAAGAAATTTTTGAGGAAGAGGACAGAAAGCTTCTGTCAGTGCAGCAGCAGCCTCCCGTCTCCGTAGCTCAGAGACTGGATCGAGAAGTCCAACTGTATAGAAGCTTATCGCCAATTCCAACGTTTTTTGATGATGTGTTATTGTTAATTAGGAATTCATTATTCATACAACTTATATTTTTGTTTTGGTGAAAGATCATTAAATACTGTATGCACACAAATGGTTTACCATATTTTGTTGCCAATGAGAATTGATAAGAGAATTTATAAGGAATTGAATCGCTAAACTACATCGATAAAGGAATTGGAATTGCTAAATTCTTATCAATTCCCATCCCTAACTGTATTATTATTTTTTTAAATCAGAGTATAAGCTGGGGGTGACTCTCAGCTACTGCACAATATAACTCAATATCTGTAAAACTGACTGAGTTTTAATGATTTTTGTGTTGTCTAAGGTTGTTTAGTGGAAGTGTTCATTGTAAATCAGGTTGACTCCAGCACTGTGTTTGAAATGTTCACTCAGACACTGTAGTGTTGTGTAAGTTCCCCCTTGCAGGAGCTTTGTCATAACATCTTCCTTCAAGCTGTCAGAGCTGTGGGAATGCACAAACACATCATGCTCCCTTGGCCCCCGTGTTGAAACTTCTCCCTCTTAAATAACATTACTGTCCTTCATTTGTCACCATCTGTTTGTTGCATCACTGGGATTTGCTCTTTAATTTATGTTTTACTGAGCCTTTTCAAGCTGCCTTTTTGCAGCTGTTGATTTTGGTAATTGTTGTACATGCATTAAAATGACATATTGTTTAGTAGCTGCATGCCCTGTAAGTAACCTCTTTTATAAAATTGTTTCATAAAATGGCCACACAGACCTGTTGGTCTTTATGCTTCCTCTGATCATGTCACAGACGATGCCGATCACGTCCTGCACAGACGTGAGCTGTCAGAACTCGGAGTCATTTTTGATTCTAATCTAAATTTCAAGCAACATGTAAAGAGAATTTCACATATAATTAAACTTAATCTGGCAAACTTCAAACATATAAGACCTTCTCTGACAACAGAATCAGCAAAGGCTTACATGCATGCCATGATCTTCAGCCATATAGCCTATTGTTATACTACATGGTCTCACACTTCAGAGATCGTCATGAAGCCCCTAAAGTCTCTTTTTAAGAAAACACTGAAAATTTTTGACAAAAAGCCAATACAGTATCATTACTGCAACATCATAAATAAGTACAAAATTTTGGATTTTAATAGCTATCAGATTTTTATGGACGTTTGCCTGATTTTTAAAGTTTTAAATGGACTTGCTCCTCCTCCTTTAATATATTTTATAAGTAAAAAAACAAGTACAGTAAACACAAGAGCACTGACCAGAGGAGATTGTGATGTGCAGCGGCGCAGGACTAAATTTGGCCAAATGGTGGTGTCCATCAGAGGCACGCAGTCATGGAACACACTGCCAGTTTCCATCAGGAACTGTGGCACCTACTCCAGCTTTAAAAAATCTCTGAAACTTTGGCTGAAAACTAATCAGAAGTGCACTCATGTGTAGATTACTTTGTCTATTCTTATGGCATCATATTTTTATTGTAATTTTATGTTGTGTTATGTGCTATATAGGTGATGTTTGTATTTTTCTCCGCTCTTTTGTTTTATGGGACGTTTCTTATTCTTACCTGCCTTAGGACAACGGATGCAAATTAGCTATTGTGCTAACTCCGGCATATTTACATTGATGCTAACTGCTGTTATGTTGATTAATATGCATTGTCCTAACTTAAATAAATAAATAAATGAAATGAATGAAATGAAACTGAAACAGGCATCGCAGAACCAGAAGAGGCACGGAGCACCACACAAACACACGCAATGCACGACTCCCTCGTAACATTTTCAAAACATGATGGACAAACTCAGTTTAGCAATTCTTTTTCTGGTTTACTAATGTTTTAAACAAAATACAAAGGAGCAGTGTATCGTCACTAATCTTCCCTCAGTAATAAATGTATTTGTTGAGGCCTGGTGGTCCACAGACCTCATGTCTTCACTTCACCACAGTGTTAAGCCAACAGCTTTTAGTGAGGTGGTGTTTGTTGACATGTTGACTGTTTCTGTTCGTACCTCACTTCCCCACTAAAAGGTGCATCACTGCTTCAATCATTTATTGTATTGTGTTGATTTATCTAAACTCATTTCTTAAACAAGGCAGCACGGTGGTTCAGGTGGTGGAGCTGTTGCCTCTCAGGGAGAAGGTTGCCAGGTCAAATCCCAAACAGGGACCTTTCTGGGTGCAGTTTGCATGTTCTCTCCGTGCTGCATGGGTTTCCTCTGGGTACTCCAGTTTCCTCCCACCGACCAAAAACATGCATGTTAGACTGATTGGTAACTTTAAATTGTCTCTAGAGCAGGGGTCTGCAACCTGCGGCTCTGGAGCCACATGTGGCTCTTTGGTCCCTCTGCAGGGTCTCTTTCAAGCTTTGACCAAAACTGAATTGTTTGTTACTCAAACAATAAAAAAACTACTAGTTTTAGCAGTTTTTACATCGTTTCATTTGCAAATATGTGGATATTGGAACAAGTACAAGGAGTGAAACTTTAACTTTATGCTTTATTTCTATACTTAATTCATTTTTCCACAATTACAAAAAAATACCTAGATTTGTATATCCAATAATTCTCAGCCGGGTCATCTGGATTGGAGGTTTGGGCATTCGATTCTACGAACAAGATTTCTACAGAAGAAACGGCACAAGGGGAGCCTTTCCACCCTCACAGAGTGACGGAGGATACGCCATGGATTCCTGTGGGTGTGGATGGTGTGCGTCTCGCTCTCTGTGCTGTGCTCTGTGGAGGTGAAGAATCTGGATTATATTGGATTATGATGGCAGCGCTTTGCTTTTTGGCGTTTGTGGAGCACTGGTCTATCGCAAAAGAGGGAGACTTCAGCAGGACTTAATGCCTGGAGCACCCGACGTCTGGTCTGCGCGGTGACCTCGAGAAATCAGCTGTTTGCGAGCTTATCCAGAGGGTGAACAGATCACCCTCGGATTGGGACTCTGGACGCTGTGGTCAACATCTGAGGTCAGAGCTTGGATCAGTGGAAAAAGTCCCGAATTGGATCACTTGGAACAGAGTCGCCCTTACAGACTGAAGGCTACAGAAATTACAATGTGAGCCTGAAGTGAAAATATTTGTCAATTCTTATCTGACTCCCTTGGAAACAGCCTTGAAAAAGGCTGGATATCTAATTTCTCCTGAGATGTGCTTTACTGTGGACAAAACAGCTGCTCTCTTGTCTTGTCTGCTACCCCCCCCCCCGGAGAACTTTTCTATGAGCGTTATCGGAGGCCGGCTGGTCAGACTGTCGCTATCTGGAATGTCTCATGGACAGAATCCTCCCTGCCTCAGTCTCAACATGCAACATGTAACTGTCTAAATGTGCTTATTGGTATAGTTTTTACTGTGTCATGCGGTGTCTTGGCAGACAAAATGTGATACATTTTTTTTAATACCAACGCTGTGACCCTCATGGTACTTTCCTTTTTTCACACCTTTGACCTTCATCCCGAAACGGATGAGAGAGGCCGCGCTGAAGAACATGTCATGTGTTCTGAATAAGCAGCAGCTTTACACACTCACTCCATCTCCAGGATGACTGTGCATACATAATCACGCTGTATTGGTGATAACTGGTGCAATGCTAATAAAAGCTCTTGAATCTTGAATCTTGAATCTTAAATCTTCGACGTTTCTATAAAAAATAAACTGTCCAGATGACCTGACTGAGAATTATTGGATTTGGTACCTAGATTATTGCGCATGAACTTTCTTGCCTAGATTTGTATAGTTCATAGTTTTTATTAATTAACAAACCCTCTCTTTAAAATTATATATTTTTTTCATTTGTCTTAAATTGTAAAAAATATAAAATATAAATTATTAGTTATTTTATTTTATAATGTCACCCCTAGTTGCCACAAAAGCCCCTTCCAACAAACCTAAAGTGGCCCATGGGCCACCAATTGATAACCAAAGTTGTAGCATGTTGTGGCTCTGAACACTTTTAATTTAGTAAACAAAGGTGTAAAATGGCTCTTTTGATTGTAAAGGTTGCAGACCCCTGCTCTAGAGAGAGAGAGCGAGAGAGAGAGAGAGAGAGAGAGAGAGAGAGAGAGAGTCTTTATTGTCATTTGCACCGCATGTAGTACATGTGATGAAACGAGATTATGTACACAGGGTCCCAGTTACATCCAACAACAAAATGTAAGAGAAAAACAGTAATAACATCTAGGATATAACTAAGAAAAACATCAACTAGAAATACACTAAGCCCTAATGTAATAGAAAAACATCATTACAAACAGCAGCACGAACATGAGTCTGTATGAGCAGATGGTCACAGATGAACACAGCAACAAGAAAACAGATCAGCATCAGCATGATGTGATATTTTGCAGTGTTTATTCTTATTGTTTATTTATTCAAGAGTCTAACAGCCTCAGGGTAGAAGCTGTTCCTCAGTCTAGTGGTTCTACAGAGTTCTAGAGAGTGACAGAGTGAATGGTTGTTTGTCTCGTTTGTCTCAATGCGTCCCTGTGATGGACTGGAGACCTGTCCAGGATGTCCCCTGCCTCTCACACAGGGACGGCTGGACATGGGCACCAGCGACCCAAAAAGTAAGAAGCGGGATTGATGGATGGATTTCTTAAACACTTTGTTTTAAAAATGTATCTGATTATTATTTAAAGAGTCAGTTTCTATAAATTATCTTAAATTAGTTTGTATAATTTGGACATTTCTGTTGAGAAGCTGCACTTTTCAGCTTCTTATAATAATAATAATAATAATTAATTCAATTTATAATGCACTTTTCATTACTGAAAATCTCAAAGTGCTACACTTATATTGAATGCTATACACATTCATAAACCGGTGGTGGCAGACTACCATGCAAGGTGCTTTCCAGTCCTACCGGGAGCAACTCAGGGTTAAGTGTCTTGCCCAAGGACACAACGACACATGGTGCGGATCCCGGGAGTCGAACCGCCAACTTTCCGATCGGGAGACGACTGCCATTACCACTACACCACGGCCGCCCGTTCTTGTCTTCTTGTTTCTCATGAACCTTCAGGTGTGACATCATATCATCATTTCCACTTGTTTTCATCTTGTACTTGAACAATATTGGCTCATCGTTTTGTAACAGTTCTGTTTGTAGACCAGTCGATTTGTTTTCCAGTATAACCCCCACCCGCAGCCCCCAGTGCAGCATTTTGTGCAAACAGTGAGGAGAGGAGGAGGAGTTGGCTGCAAACCTGGAGAATCTTGAAGATAACCATTTGTTTCTTAGAGCTGTTTTTTGTGATCGTATTTATCTGTGTAAGGTCTGACACCACCCTCCCTCCACCAACCCACCCTTCCTAAGCGCACCAAGTGGAAACAAAAAGGGAGAAGCTGGAGAGGCTAATGAGCAGCCGAATCTCAGCCACGAGCTTGTGTAGCAACCTGCTCACTTGGGACACAAATCAAAGGGGGTTGTGGGAGCTGTTATGTGGAGGTGCATTGACAGACCCCTGCTGCTGCTGTCCCGCTCATTAATCCCCTCCCCTGCCCTCCCTCCACCTCTCTCATCCTCCCATCCTCAGCACTTGTCACCATGCTGTCAGCTGCCTGCTCAGCTGTAGAGCTGCCTGGGGACCGGAGGCCTGGCAGGGATGGAGACGCAGGCAAGCAAACAGAAAGAAAGACAGAACACAAAGGGAACAAGACTTTGAGGCGTAAGCCAGGATTTACAGTGGTAGCATGCAGAAGAGATCTGTTTCTATGAAGTGAAAGCCGCTTTGTAAACTGTGTTGTTCTCTTGGCACAGTCCAGAGTACAAAGTGAACCTGGAGCAGATAACAGAGCCTGTTAGAAGCTGTCTTCCCTGCAGAGCCAGGAGGAGAAGAAGAAAAGGAGGAGATGGCAATAACCTGGTGTCCTGCCAGGAGACACAGCAGGGTTTGATCCATCCGTGACTGACAGGACGAGCGAGGCAGCAGACTGGACCTGCTGACTGCTGCCTGCCTCATTAGGAGTGGGATCGCAACATGTCCGTCATGGAAGCAGCAGTATGAGATTACAAAGTAAAGGAATGGGTTGAAGGATTAAAAAAAAGTTTTGAGTTTCTTACCTTGTTTTATTTTGGAATTTGGATTTTATTAGCAAAGAATTTGCCTATTGACCTCAAAATAAAATAAGATGGCAAATAAATTAACAAGATGGTTTTAACTCGGTGAAAACATCAATAAAATGCTTAATTTTTTCTTCTTAATGTCTAAAAAGGGTTGGATTTTTAAAACTACACTCATCCCATTTGTATAATTTATTCTTTATTTCTTTGAAGAGACAACAACTTGTATGGTAGAGCGGAGAGGAGTGAGGCAGCCTCCCTCTCTGGAGGTTGAAAGTAAATGAAAAGACCTTGAAAGCCAAAAGCAGAGTTGGAAGCCTCAGAGAGATGCAGCTCCTGGAACAAGGCTTTGATTGATGCGCTACACTGACACGCTCACAATAACAAGGCCCACATGCTGACAATAAACTGTTACAACATTCAACAAGTTCATTAAGTTAGACCTCGTTTAGATGTGAAACGTCTCATTATAGAAACATTATAGACTGCAAAAGAGATTGCAAAAACATTACATGTGCACAAAGTTATGCTGAGATTGCTATTTA
>JBBPBX010069351.1:0-11955 GCA_038048925.1 Garcialebias charrua
AATGGAATATTTGAGGGTGAGAAAATGCCTGAAGAATGGAGAAGAAGTGTGCTGGTTCCCATTTTTAAGAACAAGGGTGATGTACAGAGTTGTAGCAACTACAGGGGAATTAAGTTGATGAGCCACACAATGAAGATCTGGGAGAGAGTTGTGGAAGGAAGGCTTAGACAAGAGGTGACTATCTGTGAGCAGCAGTATGGTTTCATGCCAAGAAAGAGCACCACAGATGCCATCTTTGCTTTGAGGATGTTGATAGAGAAGTACAGAGAGGGTCAGAAAGAACTCCATTGTGTGTTTGTGGATTTAGAAAAAGCATATGACAGGGTGCCAAGAGAGGAGGTGTGGTATTGCATGAGGAAATCTGGAGTGGCAGAAAAGTATGTTAGACTGGTACAGGACATGTATGAAGACAGCAGGACAGTGGTGAGATGTGCTGTAGGAGTGACAGATAGCTTCAAGGTGGAGGTGGGATTGCATCAAGGATCGGCTCTGAGCCCCTTCTTGTTTGCTCTGGTGATGGACCGACTAATAATAATAATAATAATAATAATCATCATTTTATTTAAAAGCGTCTTTCAGGACACCCAAGGACACTTAACAAACCAATACAGTGTAATACAGAGCAAAAATTATCAGCGACAAATTGAAATATAAAATACATAAAGGATATAAAATGGAAGATAAAAATACATTTAGTAAAGTTAATGATAAGCTAGTCTAAAGAGATGTGTTTTCAGGGCAGTCTTGAACAGAGAAAGGGAGGTGGTGTTTCGAAGGTCTGGCGGTAGAGCGTTCCAGAGGTGAGGGGCAGAGCAGGTGAAGGCCCTGCTCCCCATGGTGGAGAGGCGGGCAGAGGGTACATGGAGATGTAGTGAAGAGGAGGATCTGAGAGAGCGTGATGGGATGGAGATTTGTAGGAGGTCAGATAGATAAGGAGGGGCAAGGTTGTGGATAGATTTGAACGTGAGGAGTAGAATTTTGAAGATGATGCGTGATTTAACCGGGAGCCAGTGGAGCTGCTGCAGGACAGGAGTGATGTGGTTATAGTAGGAGGTTTGAGTGATGACACGGGCAGCTGAGTTCTGGACCATCTGTAACTTGTGGAGAGATTTGTTGGGGAGGCCGTAGAGAAGGGAGTTGCAGTAATCGATACGGGAAGTCACAAGACTGTGCACCAGGATGGCTGTGGAGCGGGGTGTGAGAGAAGGACGGAGACGGTTAATATTACGGAGGTGGAAATAGGCAGACCGAGTAATATTGTTGATGTGTGAAGTGAAGGAGAGAGTGGTGTCGAGGATGACACCGAGGCTCTTGACCTGAGGGGAGGGGGATAGCAGAGAGTTGTTAAGGGGGACGAGAAGATGTTCTGATTTTGAAATAGAGTTTTTGGTACCAACAAGAATTTCTGTTTTGTTACTGTTTGAAGAGAGAGCTGAGTCAAAAGGCAAAGCTCTCAATTTACCGATCGATCTACGTTCCCACCCTCATCTATGGTCATGAGCTTTGGGTTGTGACCGAAAGAACGAGATCTCGGATACAAGCGGCTGAAATGAGTTTTCTCCGCAGGGTGTCTGGACTCTCCCTTAGAGATAGGGTGAGAAGCTCAGTCATCCGGGAGGGACTCGGAGTAGAGCCGCTGCTTCTCCACATCGAGAGGAGCCAGTTGAGGTGGCTCGGGCATCTGGTTAGGATGCCTCCTGGACGCCTCCCTGGTGAGGTGTTCCGGGCATGTCCCACCGGGAGGAGACCCAGAGGAAGACCCAGGACACGCTGGAGGGACTATGTTTCTCGGCTGGCCTGGGAACGCCTTGGGATTCCCCCAGAGGAGCTGCTCCAAGTGGCTGGGGAGAGGGAAGTCTGGGCCTCCCTACTTAGGCTGCTACCCACGTGACCCGACCCCGGATAAGCGGACGAAAATGGATGGATGGATGGATGGATGGACAATATACACATAAAAAGAAGAAAAAAAACCACAAATATAAAATGAAAGGCAGCAGATTGAAGAAAAAAACTTCTTATTTTATCTGCCCCTTATCTATCTAACAAACAATTCACACAACCAAATTCTTCAATTTCCAAAAGAAATGAACAAAGCTTTTAACCATCAACATAACATACAATTTATACAATTTATAAAGCCAGCCACTAGGGAGCACAAGCCAGTGTATCTGGGTTAACAACGTCCGCCACCGGTGCTGTTGACAAACAGGGTGCCGGCGGAAATTTTACTACTGTTAGTCGAAGACGCCGAGGAGGAAAACGTGTCAGGAGACAGAGGGAGAGGAGGAAAGTGAAGAATGTAGGACTGAGGGTTGCAACTCTAAATGTGGGGACAATGACAGGCAAAGGTAGAGAGCTGGCTGACATGATGCAGAGAAGAAAGGTAGATGTTTTATGTGTCCAAGAGACCAAGTGGAAGGGCAGCAAGGCTCGCAGTATTGGAGCAGGGTTCAAACTGTTTTACCATGGTATGGATAGAAAGAGAAATGGAGTAGGGGTGGTCCTGAAGGAGGAGTTGGCAAAGAATGTAGTAGATGTGAAGAGAGTGTCAGATAGGGTGATGTGTCTAAAGGTAGAAGTAGAAGGTCTGATGCTAAACATAGTAAGTGGTTATGCTCCACAGGTTGGATGTGATGGGGAGGAGAAAGATGAATTTTGGAAAGATTTGGATGAAGTGATAGAGAGTATTCCCAGGGAGGAAAGAGTGGTGATTGGAGCAGACCTGAATGGACATGTTGGTGAAGGAAACAGAGGGGATGAGGAAGTGATGGGTAGGTTTGGTGTCAAGGAAAGAAACCAGGAAGGACAGATGGTGGTGGATTTTGCCAAGAGAATGGAAATGGCTATAGTCAATACCTATTTCCAAAAGAGGGAGGAACATAGAGTGACCTATAAGAGTGGAGGAAGGAGTACACAGGTCGATTACATTCTGTGTAGAAGAGGAAACCTGAGAGAGATTGGAGACTGTAAGGTTGTAGCAGGGGAGAGCGTGGCCAGACAGCATCGGATGGTTGTGTGTAGAATGACTGTTGTTGCGAAGAAGAGAAAAAGAGTAAAACCAGAGAAGAAGACCAAATGGTGGAAGCTAAAGAAGGAAGAATGTTGTGAGAAATTCAGAGACGAGCTGTTAAAGGCTCTGGGTGGTAAGAAAGAGCTTCCAAGTGACTGGGCTACTACAGCAACAGTAATTAGAGAGACAGGTAGGAAGGTACTTGGTGTGTCATCTGGACAGAGAATGGATGATAAGGAAACCTGGTGGTGGAATAGTGAAGTGCAGGACGCCATTCAAAGAAAGAGATTAGCCAAGAAGAAATATGACAGTGAGAGGACTGAAGAGAGGAGACAGGAATATAAGGAGATGGGACATAGAGCAAAGAGGGAAGTAGCTAAAGCAAAGCAGAGGGCGTACAATGAGTTATATGGGAGACTGGACACTAAAGAGGGCGAGAAGGACTTGTACCGATTGGCAAGACAGAGGGATCAGGCTGGAAAGGATGTGCAGCAGGTTAGGCTTATTAAAGATGGGAATGGGAATGTTCTAACAAGTGAGGAGAGTGTGATGGGAAGATGGAAGGATTACTTTGAGGAGCTAATGAATGAAGAGAATGAAAGAGAAAGAAGAGTGGAGGTAATAGAAACTGTGGACCAGGAAGTGGGAAAGATTAGTGAGGGTGAAGTCCGGAAAGCTCTGAAAAGAATGAAGAAGGGGAAGGCAGTAGGACCTGATGACATACCAGTGGAGGTTTGGAAATGTCTTGGAGAGATGGCAGTGAGGTTTTTGACTCAAATATTTAATGGAATATTTGAGGGTGAGAAAATGCCTGAAGAATGGAGAAGAAGTGTGCTGGTTCCCATTTTTAAGAACAAGGGTGATGTACAAAGTTGTAGCAACTACAGGGGAATTAAGTTGATGAGCCACACAATGAAGATCTGGGAGAGAGTTGTGGAAGCAAGACTTAGACAAGATGTGACTATCTGTGAGCAGCAGTATGGTTTCATGCCAAGAAAGAGCACCACAGATGCCATCTTTGCTTTGAGGATGTTGATAGAGAAGTACAGAGAGGGTCAGAAAGAACTCCATTGTGTGTTTGTGGATTTAGAAAAAGCATATGACAGGGTACCAAGAGAAGAGGTGTGGTATTGCATGAGGAAATCTGGAGTGGCAGAAAAGTATGTTAGACTGGTACAGGACATGTATGAGGACAGCAGGACAGTGGTGAGATGTGCTGTGGGAGTGACAGATAGCTTCAAGGTGGCGGTGGGATTGCATCAAGGATCGGCTCTGAGCCCCTTCTTGTTTGCTCTGGTGATGGACCGACTAACAGATGAGGTCAGGCAGGAATCCCCATGGACTATGATGTTTGCAGATGACATTGTGATCTGTGGTGAGAACAGGGAACAAGTGGAAGAGAACTTGGAGAGGTGGAGGTATGCTCTTGAAAGAAGAGGAATGAAAGTCAGTCGTAGTAAGACAGAGTACATGTGTGTGAATGAGAGGGAGGCCAGTGGAACAGTGAGGCTACAAGGAGCAGAGGTCACAAAGGTGCAGGACTTCAAGTACTTGGGGTCCACTGTCCAGGAAAATGGGGAATGTGGTAAAGAGGTGAAAAAGAGAGTCCAGGCAGGATGGAGCGGATGGAGAAAAGTTTCAGGAGTGATTTGTGACAAAAAGGTGTCAGCAAAGGTCAAAGGAAAAGTTTACAAGACAGTGGTGAGACCAGCTATGTTGTATGGTCTGGAGACAGTGGCATTGACAAAAAGACAGGAGAAAGAACTGGAAGTGGCAGAAATGAAGATGCTGAGGTTCTCCTTAGGAGTGACAAGGATGGATAAGATCAGGAATGAGATCATCAGAGGTACAGCACATGTTAAACAACTGGGAGATAAAGTTAGGGAGGCCAGACTGAGATGGTTTGGACATGTCCAGAGGAGGGACAGTGGTTATATTGGTAGAAGGATGTTAGAAATGCAGCTGCCAGGAAAAAGACAAAGAGGGAGACCAAAGAGGAGATATATGGATGCAGTTAGGGAGGACGTGGAGGTGGTTGGAGTGAGGACAGAGGATGCAGAGGACAGAGTGAGGTGGAGGAGGATGACTCGCTGTGGCGACCCCTGAAAAGGGAAAAGCCGAAAGAAGAAGAAGAAGATAACATACAATTTATAACTTAAACTAATTTAGAAATAGGATTGTAAGAATTTAAACTTAATCATTCTCTTAAATATTGCCATTGAATTTGCCTCTTTATCATCACTCAATATGACTGTTATTTATGAATTAATTTACTGTATTTATTTATACATCCTTATGGACATACAATAATTTTTTTTAGCGTCATTCCAGTTTACAACCAGCAGATGGCGGAAATGCTTCAGAACTGTGAATGGCAACCGCCAAAGAAAACCGGAGAAGAAGAAGAAGACAACGAGTGTGTGGCGCCATTTCGCTTCATTCATTAGTATCGAGGCCTTCCTCAGAGAAAAGGTAAAATAAAACGGAAAGGTCGGAGACGAGAGGCTAAAATTTAGTTAAAAAGCTCTTAATGCTGTCACGTCGCTTCTGATGAAGGGTTTGAAAGGACGAGAGGCCTAAATAACGCGGGTGATGATGTTAGCTAACGTTAGCTTCCGCTCGTCGTACTCCTGTAATATTAATGTACAGTAGTGTCACACAGATCAGTTTTAAACAAAACGAGGACACGGCACTGAAACTGCTCATGTTTGACTGTAATGCTGTTAATAATCATAACTTTAGCGCTAAAACAAGCCGTGCCCTTCACTTTAGTGTTAGCACAACGTGGAGCTTTGTTGACTCCTCTCGACGGTTAGAAATGTTCGTGATGGAGGAAGTTGATCAGAGTTACTTTCTAACATTGTGTGTTGTATTTTTATGAATCAGTTGTTTTATTTTAGGTTTGGTTGTGGTAGATCTGGTTTAGCTCGCGCCTTCCAGGCTCATGTTGCAAAAAACAACATATTAATTAATCAAAACTCAAGTTTTCACTCCATGAACTGAAATGTTTAAAATTTAACCCCCTGGAGAGACGAAGTCATTTATGACAGAGGCCTGGCCATAAAATAGCTCTTTTAAGTTATTGTGACTACCTGAGCCAAACTTTATGATACGGTCATAAAGTTGGATGAGGCAGAAACTCATTATGAGTTGTTTTCTTTAAAACCAACAGTGTATGGGCGTTTGTGTGAATAAAAATACTTGGACATACAAAACTTCATAATTGGTAATAAAAGTAAACTAGACAAACACGATCATAATGAATGCAAAAAACAAACAACATATTTATATCTGTAAATCCATATTTTCCAAGCAGCAAATTTTTTTGTTATAATCCAGTGTAATATTTAAATCTGCAGATATTTACAAACTATAAACGCGTGAAACTGAGTCTTTCACAGAGAGAATGTTACATTTTTGTAAAGTAAAACATTTTCGCTATAATCTTGGACAATTACTGTAACTATCTTTTAGTGTTAATTTTGACGTTTGACCCTAAAGGCCGAGATACACTCGAGCGTCCTCACGATACGCCTATACGCAGCGTACGTACGTCAAGGCAAAAGCGTAGCCCCGCGTAGCCCCTCAGGGCATGTACGCGCAAAGCTTTTTTTTTTACGTCCGCGTGCGCAATACGCGGTGTCTGACCATAAACTTCCCCGGCGCCGGACTGTTTTGTATGTTACACAAATGAAATAAATTCCCCTTCTTTATCGCTGATCGGGCCTTTTCTTTTGTTTTTTTGCCTAAAGTCAAGTAACCGCTTCTTCCTCCGTTCACTCCATGAATGAAATGAATGAATTCAGGTCCTACCTGGGTGCGCGATGTTTTAAATATCCCTGGTGGGCTGTGTGCTGCAGGAAAAGCACTCCCTGTTATTATTTTTATTTCTGAGAGAACTTTTTACAACATATATAGTAGAAACACCGCATGAACACCGCCGCGGTCTTCAAGGAGCTACATGAGCTGACTGAGAAAGCTGTCTGTCAATCATTTCAGTAGGCGTGTCAGCAAGTGACCAATCAGCGAGCTCAGTTGAGTCCACTCCGTGCGCAGCTGCTCATATTACAACAAGGAGAACGCGAGCTTTTTAAAGCTGAATAGTTTATGAAGTATAGCAGCAAAACACATTAGTTTATGAAGTATAGCAGCAAAACACATGCGCACAATATGCGCGCGTAGAGTGGCGTACCTGAGGACGCTCAAGTGTATCTCGGCCTTAAGAGCTAAAACAGCAGAAACACCCAGAATAATTAATTCAAGTTTCAATTCATTTTACTGTATTTATATAGCTCCAAATCACAACAGAAGTTATCTCAGGGCTCTGAACAGAAACCTTCACTTACCGTACATAAAAAGCAAGTTAATAACGTTAATGTAGGTTATTGTTAATGTTATTAATGTTATTATAAAAATGTGCGCTCCCGCAGGGCCCGAACACATTTTAGTGCAACACCTGTCTCGCCGTGTTAGCCATGGAGTGAGCGTCGAGGCGTGGGGAAGAACTCCCCTCAGGTGCACGGACATGAAGCTTCAACACCAACTGTGTGACAGACGTCTGCCTCGTATATTTTTTATTAGGGGTGTAATGGTACGCTAAAATCACATTTTGGTTCGGTTCAATTACAAGTACCGTTGCATGCCTATTTTTTATAACATGATGAATTAACTCAGATTAGTGATCTCAGATTAAAATCCTTGGTTTTAGTGAGAACATACCTCTCAGTTTTTCAAACTTACACTCTCAGAAATACTTTTTAAAATAATGTAAGAGAAAGATTTGTTGTTTTGTGCAGCTCTAAAATAGGTTCAGCCTGCAACAAGGTGGTGTGACTTTTAGTTCCACCTTCTACAAGTTTTTGTCATGGAGGGGGAATCATTCAGTGATTTCATTCATGTTGAGTGTTGTAAGAAGAAGGGGGGATGCCACCCAGTGGTAAAAATGGACTTGTCCCAACTTTTTTGGGATTTGTTGACGCCATGAAATTTTGAAACAACATATTTTTCCCTTAAAATGATACATTCTCTCAGTTTAAACTTTTGATCTGTGATTTGTGTTCTATTCTGAATAAAATATTAGATGTTGGCACCTCCACATCATTGCATTCAGTTTTTATTCACAATTTTGTTTAGTGTCCCAACATTTTTGGAATCCGGTTTGTACATGAACGCTCCTACAAGCACCCTCAGATGCTGGATGCTGTCTATCATGGTGCACTAAGATTCATAACTGGCTGTGATTATCGTACCCATCACTGCACCCTGTATTCATTTTTTAATTGGACATCATTAACCTCACGCAGACCCTCCCACTGGTACATTTTTATCTTTAAATCACTTCTTGGCTTGCTGCCTTCATAGATCTCCTACATGTCTGCATGAGTGCAGCTACAGCGTGCGCTCTCAGGACATGATTACCGTACCTGCAGTGTTCCCTCAATCAGGACTGAACTTGGCAAAAAGGCCTTCTACTCTGCTCCTGCTTCTTGGAATATCTTACAAAAAGATCTGAAGCTCTGGACTTTGACCTTTCTAAGTGGCTTCAAACACCTGGGGGAAAAACCCCCAATGCAGACATTCATTCAACCTTTATTTATACAGGTTAAGGCCCCAATATACCTGTTTCTTTTGCCTCACGCCGCTCGGCGCCGTGGGAGCGCCGCGGCAAAAGCCTTTGATCACGGGCGTGAACGCGCCAAGGTCGGATTTTACTACGCCTACGCGCGCGCGTTGATAAACTGCCTCGCGTGTCAGCAAATGACCAATCAGCGACCTCAATTTGTCCTGCTCTGCCCGGCTGCAGCTGCACTCAGAGAGCTGCGCTTGCACAGAGTATAAAAGGGCTGCCGGTGCGCAGCACACACGAGTCCAGCGGCGTGAGGCAAAAGAAACAGGTATATTGGGGCCTTTAGTCTCACTGAGCCTCGAGGACTCATTTACAAGAGACTTGATTTTAACAAAGAGTGATGACAACAGTGGACAATAAAGACAACAGAAGACAATCATTAAAGAAAGTGTACAAAATGAGAAGAACAAGTGAAAGAAAAGCTGCAGAGGACAGCCAGAGGCGAATCCAGAGTCCTGAAATGATGACAGAATGATTATTCAGCTTGGCTTCTCTGAAAAGTCTGTGGAATTCCTCAGCAGAAGGGTTGGGAGGGTGAGAGCTTCAGGTTTACAAAACTTCTCAGGCATGTTGAGATAAGATGGCCTGTCAAGGCCAGTCAGTGAGCCGAATGTCAGATAAACACGAGTGTTTTGAGGACAGGCAGAACTTTAATGACATCTACCTTCAGTCTGTGTCGGTCCACTCGCTTCCAAAATGTCCAAATTAAAATGACCATACCAATGGAACATGCCTGAGAAAATCATCTAATCCATTCACCCAAAAGTCTGGGTTCTCGAGACATGAACCAAGCATCATGTAAGGCAGGCAGCCTGACCAGGTCCAGATTTGCAGCCGACGTCTTCCTTGTGTGTTGATAGACCAGGAACCAGCCAAATCCAAAAAGCAGGAACCAGTTATCATAAATCCAATTAAATATGCGTCCTTAAAGCTGCACTATGTAACTTTGTAGTGCAGTCTGTAACTTTTCTAACAATATATTTTAACATCTTTCTTCACTGTCACTATCTACTGACAGACTGATGTTAGACAAAGTAATCTCTGAAAAAAACTATAGTCCCCTTGCTTCTCTATCAGCATTTATAAAAACACTAAAAACACAGAGTGACCTGCCGTTAACCAGCCAATAAAAACAGAGTTTGTAACCAGCCAATAAAAACAGAGCTTGAATTTGAATTTCAGCAGAGGAAGGTGGAGCAGAGCCATATATGGCTCTGAGGGGGAGGGATCAAAATGCTTTCCCTGTTGAAAATTTTTCTAAGTTCTGCGCTCTACAGAAAGTTACACATAGCACCTTTAAGATCCACAGATGACAGCAGAGATGGAGACGTCATCGTTTTCAAAGTCGATGAGATATCCAGCTGTGTGCATACCAACAGGACAAATCGGCTCACCTACAGCCTGTCTTCTTTTTGAAGAAATGTTATCACATACATGTTATGTTATGTGTTGAGGGACCAACTGACCAAATTGAAGTCCATAGTTATGATTCTGAAGATTTTGTAGAAGAGGCTCTCAGACAGTTTCACAGTCAAGACAAAGCAAAAGCAAAGCGGAGACAGAGGAGACGTCCGCCCTTGAGAAGAGCAAATGTTGATTCATTGGGCCTCATGCAAGAACCGTTCGTACGTACAGATTTGTTCTTAAACTGTGCGTACGAGTGATTTAGGAGCATTTGTGGCATTCAACAATGTTTTCGTATCCTAAGATTTTTTTCAGATACGAACAAAATTTACGAGTGGTCCAGACCTGTCGTATATTTTACGAGCAGTCAGTCTGCTGTTATCCAGACGGATTTTCTTCACTAATAACTTCATATTTCGTTATTCAGAAAATATTTTGAGTCCAAAGAAATCACGCACCATAATTATTTTTGACAATAGGTTATTCTGTTTGAATTAGAATTATAATTTTAAATGTAATAATGACTAACGGATTAAAATATTTAAATTAAAATCAATTTGTTATCAATGCCGTTTTCTAACACTACAATATTAATATGAAGATCTCAAACTAAAACCAACTTAAATTATGAATTAATTTAAGTTTAATTTGTCTCGGTAACGCAGACTTTACCTTGACCTCCTCCTGTTGCAGTCATAGAGCTCCGATAGCTCAGTGAGATGAGCGTTGGCTCGTAGTTCCGAACCTTATGGGTTCAATTCCCACATGGGACAACGTTTTTTTTCTTCTTTTAATTCATTCCAGATTTAAAAAACACAAGAAAACTATTTACAATACAACAAGAAATAAAGCATAAAGTTTTTTTAATCTGGAATGAATAAATAATCTAAAGAAAGAAGGGAAAAAAAATAGTCATACCTTGTGGGAATCGAACCCACGAGGTCTAGATAAGGTTAGGAGCAGCTAACGGCGCACTGCGTTACCCAGTGAGCCACCAGGACGTGTGTATATTTTAAGGTCCACATTTATTATAAACAAACATTCTTTGGCTATAGCTGGTCCTTTATCCCATGAGTGATGCTGCTAAAAAGGACAGATTTTCTTTTCTCGATCTCGGAGAGCAGAACTTCAATCTCCGCACCAGTAAAGTTATCCTTTTTACTTTCCGCTGTCATTTGTATGAACGGACACTTCCTGCTCTCTGAGGCAGGAAACGTAGCCTTATATGGTGTTTTGAGGGGTGGGAATTATGTAAATAACCTCTCCGCGTGCACGCGCAGGTGGATAGAACAGGTGGAATTCATCATACGTACGCAGCTCATTTACACACTTTTCCTGAGGATAGAAGAGTTTGTTGAATCTGACGTGGCATGTTCGTACGAACGCTTCGTGCGAACAAAAGTAAGAGAAATTTAGGATAAGAATACGAACATGTTCATGCATGAGGCCCATTGTCTCTGTCCCTCCCTATGAGACCTGTCCAGACCAGGGTGTCCCCCACCTCGCTCACAGACACTGCTGGAGATGGGCATCAACTCCCCATGACCCAGAAAGAAGTGGGTCAAAGAAAAGGATGGATGGATGGGTGTCTAAATGCTGTTGTGTCAACAAATTGATCATTGTTGCCAACTTCTTGTGTTAAATTAGCTGAAAGCAAACATCACTGTCGTAGCTGACCTGACCTCTTTTCTAGTTTCAAGGTCGTTCAAGAATGTTATTTGAATCTTCTTGTGAGAGTGATCATTGTATTTTGTCTTTACGTTGAAAGATTTCATTGTCTTTTTTATTTTTCATTGTGAAATGTGAATTGAATATTTTTCTTTTTGATCTTCCAGAGTATCCAGACTTCACCATGGTGAAACTTTTTATTGGCAACCTTGCCAATGTTACGACCGTTGAAGAAGTGCGCGCACTC
>JBBPBX010069353.1:0-18886 GCA_038048925.1 Garcialebias charrua
GTTCGGACGGGTACAGGACAGGGCCGAGAGAGAGGAGCAGAACATGATTGAAAACAGGCTGGATCTGGGTCAGTGGGTTCTGACTGGGTGTGATCCTTGTACAGTACTGTGTAGATGGCACAGAGACTGACTGCAGGAGATGGGGAAACTGCAGGGACTGCGGAAGGCGTGGGAGCAGCCGCAGGGGCTACAGCTGCAAGGATCAGGTGTCGTGTACAGAGAGTCCGGTTCTATTTTAGCAGCAGGGAGATGTGTGGGTGGAGGACTAGGACTGATAGCGCCGGAATTGACGAGTGGCTCCAACCAATCCTTCTCCTTCAGCACCTCATCCAGGAAGTCCTCCATACCGGGTGCATCAAACAGTCCAGGTAAGTGAACATACTCGTCAAGTATGTTTTTTGTGGCCACCCACCTTTCCCACAAGTTGTAGGAGGTGGCTGAGTCCACAAACCTCTGGGTGGTTTCACAGAGCATTTGAAGGTCCTCCTCAGACAATCGGGACAGAAAGTTCTTGTCTGCTGGGTTCTTATTTGGTCGCGTCATACTGTCAGGATTTACTCTGAGGACAGGATTGAACCCAATGGTGCAGCCAATAATTCTCAGGGATCCAGGAATACAAAAACAGACATTTAATAATAATAAAGAAAAGAGCTGACGGGGCAGCAAACTCACTCTTAGGAGACAGGAACACGACAGGAACACAACAGGGGAAGACCCAACGATGACACGACAAAGGACAGGACTCAGACAGGTTTATATACACAGACAAGACAGGACGTGATTACAAACAGCTGGGAACACGAGGAGAAATCAATCAAGACTCAGACGAGACAAAGGGTGCACAGACAAGGGATGACCACAAGATGGAGCATCCTTACAAATCTGTGGCAAACAGTTAAATGTGTGGCAAACAGATAAATATGTGACAAACAGTTAAATGTGTGACAAACAGTTAAATGTGTGGCAAACAGATACATATGTGACAAACAGGTAAATGCACGACAAACAGTTAAATGGGTGACAAACAGTTAAATGCATGACAAACAGTTAAATGTGTGACAAACAGTTAAATGTGTGGCAAACATATAAATGCAAGGCAAGCAGCTAATTGTGTGACAAACAGCTAAATGCGTGACAAACAGATAAATATGTGACAAACAGGTAAATGCATGACAAACAGTTAAATGTGTGACAAACAGTTAAATGTGTGCTCTGCCTTTACACATTCGACAGGCTCCCTCACTGTGCATTTTTAAAACCCGTTTGAAAACACATCTCTACTCATTGGCCTTCAACCCAACTGAGACTTGATTTTACTTCATTTTTATTGATTTTACCTGTTTAACTTGTCATTTTATTGTATTTTAAATTGCATTTGTATTTCACTGTGTGTTAGTTTTGTGGTTCTGTTTTTATGCTTTCTTTTATCTTGTTTGTAGCTAGTGTCCAGCGCTTTGTTTCAGCCGTGGCTGTGTTAAAGTGCTTTATAAATAAAGCTGATGATGATGATGATGATGATGATGATGATGATGATGATGATGATGATGACAAACAGTTAAATGCGTGACAAACAGTTAAATGTGTGGCAAACATCTAAATGCAAGGCAAGCAGCTAATTGTGTGACAAACAGCTAAATGCGTGACAAACAGCTAAATGTGTGGCAAACAGTTAGATTTGTGACAAACAGCTAATTGTGTGACAAACAGCTAAATGCGTGACAAACAGTTAAATGTGTGGCAAACATATAAATGCATGGCAAGCAGCTAATTGTGTGACAAACAGCTAAATGCGTGACAAACAGTTAAATGTGTGGCAAACAGTTAGATTTGTGACAAACAGCTAATTGTGTGACAAACAGCTAAATGCGTGACAAACAGTTAAATGTGTGGCAAATAGATAGATTTGTGACAAACAGCTAAATGTGTTTCAAACAGTTAAATGTGTGGCAAACAGAAACATTTGTGACAAAAGCTAAATGCGTGACAAACAGCTAAACGCGTGAAAAACACTTAGGCACACAGCAAACAGAGAAACACGCTGCAAACACATGATTGGTGTAAACTCCAAAACAACAAACAAATACGAAAGAAAAATGCTGCAAAATAAAAATTCTGCAATCACAGAAAATGGAAGAAAAAACACAACTAACAAAACAAATTGTTGGAGAAAACTATTCTTGCTTATCTTAAGAACCACACTCAATGACAAGAGCATGTTTTTAACCAGTATTTACTTGCAAGGCCAGATTTTTAGGACAGGTCACATAAATATACATAAAGTTCACACGAGATTCTGCTGCGAGTCGCCTGTTCAGCATGTTTTTATACCCTTATCAGTTCAGCCGAGTTCATAGGAGATGGAGCCAGCTGCATGCAACAGCCTCATCCAGCTCCTCATCCAGCTCTCTCTGCTAACCTAAACATATGATTCATGGGCAGAGTTAACATTCTCAGCCATAGTAGTTAAAAACATTCATGAACTTTGTTTAAAAAAATTCCCTAACACAAATGCAAAGAAACATACCAAAAACACTAAACAACTGCAAGTAAGCAACGGTGAAAATTCACTCCACACAAAGGAAGTGCACCAGACCAGGAGGAAGACTTGACCCCCAAGACACATGGGACCAGACTCCTGTAAACACATTATAGCTGTTTAGCATTAGCTGTTTGCGAATAAATAAAAATGAGTTTGACATGGTGACAAACTATTCTTTTTTCTTTTCTTTTTTTATCTTTTAGACTTGATTTTTTTTTTAAAGTGTCTAATTTTTCAAACGACCTGTTAATTAGGTGTTGTTGGGTTGTTTTGTCTTCAAGTCTTTTCCCCCCCAAGTTTATTCATTATTTTACAAACAATGGGATTTTTGCTCCAGATCCCAATATGGTTAAATCTTACAATTTAATGGCGTAATAAATTCTCCAAATCTGTGTAATTTTATATAAACGTCTCTTCAGGTGTGGAGAGTTCAGAGAATATTTACTTTATAGTTTTAAATACACTTTGTATGACCAAAAGTGATGAAAACTCATTCCATGTATTTTCTCATCACCACTACAGCTCCCTCTGGTGGTGATGAGAAAACAATGCACGTCCTTTCTTCAAAATGGTCATTAAAAAAAAGTTTAACTACTTTCTGAAAGGATCTCTGGTGGTCAGTCAAGAATATGACGATGAAGACTTTTAATGATCTCACTGTGTTTATTTAATCTACTCTGAAAGTTAAGTTTTCTAGATGTTAAAATAAACGTGAACATCTTGTGATAGTTATCCAGACATGTTTCGTGAAAACTGGCCCAATTTATGATCCAATCTGCTGGAGAACACTTAAAATGAACACTTCCCAAAGTTAATATTTGTCGTCTGCGTGGTTTTAAGACATTTGCCTCAGATGTTTTCTGTTGATGAGTTCCATTTTCTCTTCTTCTTCTTTTGGCTGCTCCCTCCTTCAGGGGTCACTGCTATGTGGGGCGCCAGGGGAGCAGATGGTGGGGGTTAAGGTTTAGTTTAGTTTATTTATTCATTCATTCATTTTATAATAAAATACAAAACAATTTACATATACTGTAAAATAAGAAAAAGAAAAGAATAAAGAAAATGTAAATGAAAGGCAGCAGATGAATAAAAAGTCTTATTATATCTGCCCCATTCTCTATAATAAACAATTCAAACAACCAATTTCTTTAAATACCAAAACAAAATGAACAACTCATTTAACTTCCTTTATCTCATACAATTACTCATTAAAATCCATTCAGATACAGTATATGTTTCTAACAATTTAACCTTAACCATTCTTTTAAATTCAACCATTGATTTAGCTTCTTTAACATCTGTCTCCAAGTCATTCCACAACCCAACTCCCTGAATTATCACCTTCCCTTCAAACTAGTTCTATACTGAGGTTTCACAAACATATCTGTCCCCTTAAGATTATAACAACTTAAACTTTTAACAAAATACATTTGGATATTTGAAGGCAGTGTATTATGTTTATGTTTATGTTTATTAAATTTGTTCATTTTTTTTACAAAAGAAACAATACAAGACAATCCCATAAATGATAATGTACAAAATATAAAAAAATGAAAGGTAGCAGAAAGAAGAATAAATCTTATTATATCTGCCCCTTTTTTCGAACAATCAGATTAAACAATAATAATCTTCAACCAACAGTACAAAGTATTATTCACCTTTGTCACCCGCTTTTTAATGTTGTCGATCTAGGGAGATGAACCAGTGACTTTCCGATCACTGGTCAACTTCTCTAACCTCTGCACCACCGCTCCCCAGGAACAAAGGTCAGAATTTCCAGCTGATTGGTCGTCAGGCGTCAGTCTACCGCGCATGTGTCGTAAATCTACATTTGACTGAATCGCTTTCGTTTCCGTTTCCAGCTGGTGGCACGAAGGAGGATGGCTGCTCCAAAACTGAAGGCACTGTACCGGTTGTGTGTGTGTGTGTGTGTGTGTGTGTGTGTGTGTGTGTGTGTGTGTGTGTGTGTGTGTGTGTGCATTAAACAAAGTTCATCTTCAAGCAAGTCCACACTTCACAGTCCAGACATTTTTATTTTTGTGTTAGTTTCACACAATCTTTGTTGTTTATTTATACAGTACTGAGCTTTCACATTTCAGAACCAGAATCAGAATCCAACATGGGTAGACGGGGATGTCTGAGGCTGCACCCTCGTGGGAAGCGCCGCCCTTTTCGTTTAGAGAAGGAAAAGGGAAAACACGAGGAAAGAGGAGGTATAGAAACTCACACTGTGTCCTTGACGGGACACAGTGTGAGTTTGCAAAAAAAAATAAAAAATCTTAGCACAAGAAAAAGCAAAATACTGGTGAGATAAAGACATATGCATGTGGAGTGGGTCAGCGGCTTCGGATGTTGTCAGTCCATTCAATGGGCGTTATTAGTTGTTATCATCCCCATATGTAGCGGCAAAACTGTCCAATCTACCTCCTAGCAGGTTGAAAAGAACGTTATTTGCGTTATTATCCCTGTGAGTAGGCTGCGTGTTGCCGTGAACCCGGAAGTGGTTTTTTTTTCTTCAGCTTATGTAACCGTTTTCCTAAACCTAACCTTACACCTGACCCAGAGGACCAACCCTAAACCTAACCCCTTTACCCTTGTGCCTAAACTTAACCAAGACCCTTTACTATAAACTTTAACACGTAGCTATAAAGACGGAGCCTGCTGTCATCGCTACCAACGGTGACAATGTACCTTTAAACCTCCTAGGAGGTACAGGAGGGGCAGTCTGACCGCTATGTATTTGGATGACAATAACTTATAATGGCCATTTAATGGTTGATAACGTTCGAAGCGGGTGAGGGTGGGGGTCCAAGCACAGGCCGCCCAAGTGAATGATGCAGCCACTGGCGCCTTCGGGGAGCAGAGGGAGGCCAGCGAAGGCGATGATTGAAGCATCATCATCAGGTGGATGTGACATCAAACCATGTTGAACAGAAGAAACTCTATAACAAAAGTTCCTTTCATTCCATTGTTATTTTTTAACTTGTTATTTTTGGTTGTGTTCATAACACGGCAGTTCATGTTCCACGCCTGTGGTGTTTGAACTGTGTGTGAAAACACAGCAGAGAACAATTATCATTTAAACATCTATTGTCCCGGTTTATTGGCCCAGACACCTGTGAGAGATCACGTTCATCTAAAAACCTGCCTCGATTTTTGTTTTGCTTCGAATATTTGTTGGAGTGAACCGGAACAGACGACAGAGGAACCATAAAAAAAATCTAAAACAAGAAACTGTGCCAAACATGGGATGCAGATTCCCCTCACAAGCCAGAGCATGAATTTATTATGTTTTGATTCAAACATTTCTCATCGTCTGACGCCGTTCTGCAACTCGTGTTCACATTTCTGCTGCTGCTTCACTCCAGAGACCTCTTGAAGACCCCGAGTCTGCAGAAGTCCTGCTGGGATCAGAGACAGACGCCGGTGTTACGCCACCGACCCAGATCCCCCCTGGGAGCACTGCGATATACTCAGCTGCGCTGCTGAGATTTATCCATCTGTGAATGCAAACAATCCATTTTTACGCCAAACTAAAACTTGTTTTTAAAATATTAGATGATCATTTTGAACTTTTATTTGGCTGAAAGTTGGTTACATTTATTGGGAAGAGGATGTTTTGATTGTTTCACCTCTTCTTTTGACAACACTGCATGACGCATGATCAAGCATGATGCATGATTTCCAAACTGCACGATTCATGAGGTCTAAAATGACAAATACCTTATGATTTTCAAAAAGATCTGTAAAAACATGCTATAGCATGAGGTCTGAAATTACATAAAATGACAGATACTAGAAGTATGATGTTCAAACTGCACGATTCATGAGGTCTAAAATGACAAATACCATATGATTTTCAATGAGATCTATAAAAACGTGCTATAGCATGAGGTCTGAAATTACATAAAATGACATACTAGAAGTATGATGTTCAAAAAGACCTAAAATGACACCTGGGTTTTTTTTTAGGTCTTTTTGAACATCTTGGTACACATAGAGTACTATAGTAGGCCTATGTGTCATTTTATGCCATTTTAGACATTATGCTATAGTATATGTTTTTATAGATTGTTTTGAAAATCATATGGTATGTGTCATTTTAGACCTCCTGCTATTGTCCGTGTTTTCTTTAGGTCCTTTTAGACATACTACAGTATGTGTTTTCTGTTGGTCTTTTTGAAGATCATGCTATAGTATGTGTAATTTTAGACCTCATATAGTACCGTATGTGTCTTCTTTAGGTCATTTTAGACATGCATACATTTTTTAGGTCTTTTTGAACATCATGTTATATTATGTTTTTTTTTATCATATAGTATGTGTATGTGTGTTTTTTAGGTCATTTTAGACATGCTATAGTATGCAAGTGTTTGTCATTTTAGATAATGTGTTTTTATAGATCTTTTATTATGCTATAATATGTGTCATAGTAGACCTCTTGCTATATATAGTATGTGTTTTCTTTAGGTCATTTTAGACATGCTATGATAAGATTTTTTAGGTGTTTTTGAACATCATGTTACATTATGTTTTTTTATTGTGTTTTTATTTTTGTTTGTTTTCTTTAGGTCATTTTAGACATACTACAGTATGTGTTTTCTTTAGGTCATTTTAGACATACAGTATGTGTTTTCTTTAGGTCATTTTAGACATACTATACAGTATGTTTTCTGTTGATCTTTTTGAACATCATGCTATAGTATGTGTTTTTTAGGTCTGTTTGAACATCAGGTTTTTTAGGTAATTTTAATCTTGAATAGTATTTATCATTTTAGGTCTTTTTGAACATCATTATAGAATGTGAGATTTTTTAGGTCATTTTAGATGTTTTTTTTTTCAACATCATGTTATACGTTTTTTATGTCTTTGTAATATGTTTTATTTAATGTCTTTGTATGTCTGTGTTTTTATTTTTATTTTAGTTTTTTGAACATTTATAGTACGAGTCATTTTATGTCATTATAGACCTCATGCCATAGGTGTTTTTATAGATCTTTTTGAACATCATGTTTTTAGCTTATAGCCCGATGTTCAAAAAAATGTATAGTATATGGTGTTATTTTAAGTCTTTATGAACATCATGTGTAGTTTGTGTCATTTTAGGTATTTTGGACATATGTCTTTTGTGTCATCATGCTATAGTTTGAGTAATTTGGCTCCATTTTAGATGCATTGCTTTAATGTTTATCATTTGGCTCCATTTTGTATGTCATGCATTTTAGGACTTGTCATTTGACAACATTTCTGACATTTCACAATTTTTGTCATTTGATGTTTGAAAACCCGTTGATCAATAAACAAAAATCTGATTATAAGATAACGCAAAGATTTATTTGCAAGGCAGCAAAGGGCACTGTTACACATCACATGAATGCTCAGAACAGTTTGACAATGAGCACATTTAAAAGAAAAGCTATCAATGTTATCAAGTGGACACAATATTGTCACCCTTGGGAGCTCATAACCACCAGTGTGTAGTCACGTGTACGGCACCTAGCAAGTAAGGAATGGGTTCTTGAAGAAAATGTTTGAAATATAATCCCAAAGTAATATTTGAAGCACATTTCTAAGCGACATAAACAAATGCAGTAACAGGATTTTGAGCAAAAAAGCCTTACAGTTTTTATTACTTTTCCTATTTTACAGCTGGAAAATCCTGATATTAAAATCTTGTTTGAGGTGTTCTCTAAATGACATCAAGTAATCCTTATTAGAATATGACAAAAAATAGGGTTCAAATTTATTTTCTAATCCAAATTTTGCAAGACAAATCAAGCCATATCCCCAGAACCACTCAGGGTGATCTACGTATCTTAAAAAGTCAGGAATCTAAAAATGTGTTTGACCAAATAGGACTTAATTTCTGCTTTGATCTGATGGGTCTTGTGTATGTGTAGTGATACAGGCCCTCTGTCTTGACCTTCAAGTACACCTCTCTGCATCTCTCTGAAACTCTCAGTGTTACACCTTCTTGAAGCCCTCAAGGAGACGAGTGGACACTTATATTTTTTACAATTATTTTGAATTAATGGACACTAATTAATCAGATTGAACTTTCTCTTTAATGTGTGTTAATTCAGAATTGATCTACAGTATATTTTGTCATTTTAATGATGATCTGTTACTTTCATGAGTTTTGACCTTCTGCTGGTTTTATTTCTGCAAGAACAAGCAGGTTCTGAATCTGGGACATGAGCCATGGTAAACTTTTAACTTGCAACTTCCTTCTCTGTTTTGTCTGTGAAAGTTAGCCATAATATTCTCTGTGCTCACAAGCAGGCCATCTGGCCGATTCTGTAAACAGTTTTCCTGTTGTCCGTCAGAGACAGTTCTGCCTATGAGATGAAAATCCATCTCTTATTTTGTTAAACCAGCCAATAGTTATTAAGGAGGTGGGTCAGACCCCGCCTCCCATATAAAGGTCCATTTCCTGCATCTTCTTGAGAGTCAAAGGGAAGAACCTCCTAAGAACTTGGTTTTCTTCTCTGGGAAAAGCTGGAGACGTTCCGGTCATTGTGTCAACTAGACCCACGTTTCAGCTGGAGTTACAGTAAAGCTTACTGTAACTCATTCACTCATCTTCTGGAAGAATTTGTTTTCTGAAGTTTTATTTTGAAAAATCAGTCTGTGCGCTTGACCTTTGTTTCCTGCCGAGGGAGGCGAGTTTCCTCGTATCGTGAATCAGCCACACACGCTGAAGTTTCAACTGGACGGCCGTTGGACAAACCCATCCACGTGTGTGTCCAGACACTTCTCCACTCTTATCTCCAAGAGACGAACCGTCAACAGGTAACGAAGTCGTGGTGTGTTTAAACGTGCGGGAGCCCAGCAGTCTGCTCGTGTGGGAAAAAGGTGTCACCTAGTCTAGTTCAAAATATCCAACTTCAGTTAACTTAGCTTTCACTTATTTCTTCCTCCTATTTCTTATTTTTCATAAGCTATTAATCTGTCAAGTAATGTGCCAACAGTAAAAAAACAAACTGTCTGTTTGATTTTAATTTGAATTCTTGTCAACGTAGTTATTAAATCAGAGCTAATATCGATACAAATGTTTAATGTAATTTTTGTGATAGTTTCAATAAAAGGTCTATTTTCTGGTAGACCAACATAAATTGAAGTCTCTCGTGAAATTACATTTTTCCTAATTACAGTAAAAGCAATTTAATACCGGAAAAAGGATGAACTCGCGAATTGGTGGCAAGTTTGTGCAGATAAAGTCTGCTCAGACCTGCGCATCTAAAAATATAGGGAAGTCAGTAAACTGACCAATAACTCCTATATCATTACAATAATGGTGGCCTAGTAAGTGTTTAAATACCTTACCCCCTCATTATTATAATTACTACATTTTGGTGGCTCGTCCGCGTTCCTGAGACGGTTATTAAGTTGTTTTGTGTAGCTTATTGTCACGGTGTTTGTTGGCATAGTTCTGCATCCTGGTTTTGGACTTATAGAATAGTTTTGGCTGGTGGGTGTCAGAGATTGCTAATCGTGGCATTGTCTGGTGCGTTTCCCGTTAGAATTATCTTTTCTTTCACATTTCAACGTATGCTTGAAGCTGCGGATGAATGTGTGTGTTTGTGAGACGTTTCATTACGTGTCGCGAGGCTGCATGCATTTTTCATTGTTGTGACCGCTGTGTCACCACTGCTTCATTTTATTACTCTGCGGATTGCTATTGAAGGTCTGTTTCACTCATTTGCTGCTCCATTTTACCTAATCTGTTACAACGTGTTGTTGTCTGAGGTTCGGGTGAGCCCACTCAGTTTTGGAGCGCACGGTTCCGATAGACGTAAAGTCTGTTGTTTAAACAGTTAGACGTACTGCCTTCTCTGGAAGGCGTGGGGGCTAGCCTGGATGTGATTGGGCTCGTTAGCAGTATTTTCTGTGGTGTATTCTACGTTTATTTTGTGATAGTGTGTCTAGAACTTTGGGTCGAGCTAGCGGTTAGCGGTACCGAGAGGCAAAATGGCTGCTTAAAGCGCTGTGATTGGTCCATTGTGTGTCGTGTTCAAAAGAGTTGGTTCTGACTCTTGGTTGTCAGATTCATTTTTGCACACATTTCTGACAGTTTATCTGTGTTGTTTGGGTTCTATGCACGTGATATCGTCGAAGACTGGCTTAACCGCGGTGTTTTGCGATATTTATGACTGTTTTAGAACGTTGAAAAGTCCGTTCCACGCTCTTGTTCGACCGACCGCAGGTCCGTGAACACAACGCTCGAACGGCACGTCACACGTGAGTGACGTCAGGTTTCGAAGACTCCATTACCCGTGAACACTTGGGTTTTAGAACTACAGTTCTGTCTTCGCTGTGATTGGTCGATTACGCTGTAAGTGTTGACGCTTGAAGGAGTGAGGAGCTCACTCCTCGTCAACTTTCACTTCAGCTGCTGGTCCCAGACAAGTTTTCATGCTTGTTTGTCCATTACTGTCATTGAAAAGACTGTTTCAACGCGGTGTTCTTGAGAGTTTAGTGGATGTATGAGTAAGTTTGTTCAGATGCTACTGATCGCCATGTGACCGAGTCACGTGACACCGGGAGCTACAACTGCTTTATGAGGACCGACCTTATTTTTTCTTTTAAACGCAGTTTAAAAGGTTTCACAGTTCAACCAATGTTTCTCACATCGTTTCGTCTTTTGTGAGACTTGGGTTCTAGAGTTTTGTCACGTAAGGGCTCTGGATATTTCTGATTGATGCTTTTAGCCCGTTGTTAGACGTCTGTGTATGATTGAGGCTGCAGCTTCACTCACAGGTGACAACAGCGCCTCTATAGCGGTCAGAAAGAGAATTGCAGTCGCTGTGGTAAAATTATCCAGCGCTGTAACCCCATCTGCTGGGTGTTATGAAGAATGCGGTTCATGTATTCCTGTATGCATTTCAACTTTCCTGTTTTTGAATAGTGTACATTTTGAAATGTTGAACACACAGCATCCTTCATTTGATTTTCACATATAATCAAATGTTGATGGCAGAACAGTTACACAGATTTAATACAGACATGTCTGCATTTTGATAAAACTTGACACTTTTATCATAAATTCTGTGCAAAACAAGCTGTCTGTCCCTGTTTATTTTAAACTGCATGTTTGAAATAACACAGATGAGGCATCTTTTGTCTTGATTTTCACTAAAATCTCACAACGACAGCCGATTTTGTTTGACATTGTCACAGGTCGACAAATTAATAAAAATCACTGATTTTTATTTGATTTCACATCTTGGACACCATGTTGACTACCGCAGGCATCACATGGTGAGACTGCACACTGTGAGATAAGACCCACTTTCCTTGATTTTTCACAGAGAATCAGTACAAAGATGGATGTTCAAACAGGTGCATCACCTGATGGGGCCTCCTCTTTTATTGCACGTAGATGGACATCTGCTTCAGCGTATGCTAATTACTTAGCTGCGGGGAACGTCCATCAGGATACGTGGGAAAGTCCCCTGTCGTTCTGCGACAGGCTGATGTCTGTCTACTCCGGTGGCAAAACTGTCCCTGGACTGGAGGAAGATGAGGAGTTTAAAAGTCTTTTCATTAAGAATCTCATGCCTTTCCAGAAGAAATGTGTTCGCTTCCATGTTAATTGCAAAGAGAGTACCATGGCAGAAATTAAACAATGTGCTATGGAATTTTTTGACATGCTCGAACGACGAATAACACCCTCAGTGGTGTGCCCAGGTCAAAAGGTCACATCCCACTCACAGGAAATAGAAGAGGTTCCCTCTCCTACAGAGTGCGAAAGTAAACAGGTTTTTCATGATAACAAACCACAGATTGTGTCCAGCTGGAACATGACTCTGATCGGTTCACAGGGAGTTCTGCTCCTCTTTCACCTCAGGTTGAAAACCCTGAGATAAGCAAAGAACCACACAAGGTAGGTGTTCGCTCTCTAGGTGAACCAAGATGGTTCAGATCGAACCAAAAGAGTTCTCACCTAGGTCTCACAGTGGGTGAACTTCGAGAGAAGTTGATGTCTGGGAGCCGTGACCCTTTGAAAAATGGTCTGTCCCGACATGTACCCCCGAGAAGCGGCCCTCCTGCCCCTGCCCCTCGAACTGCACAGTTCGAGACATGCAAAGAGTCACACATGCTCCAGATTATGGAAACGACGCCTCCGCGCGTGGACGTGACTGAGGTTGTGAGTTGTTTGTCAAATGATTTGAATGTTACAGTGGTTGACCAAGCTGACACAACGTGTGACGTTGTCCTTGATGATAACACAAACAACGTTGTTCAACCTGACAAAGCGACGCGCAGCACTGCCTTTTGCAACGACTCAGTGCACACAGTTGACAACATCGTCAACACTGACAAAGATGCTGACAGCAAACAAATTGCTGATGATCAGCGTCCTGAAAGTCCAGATGCTGACAGCAAACAAATTGCTGAAAATCCACATCCTGAAGGTCATGAGGCAGACTGCCATCATGATGCTGACAGCAACGACGATTACACAGACAGAGTCACACGTACACAGAAACGTGTGAAAAAACCTAAACGGTTTCTGTGTAACTTTATAAAAAGGGGGATAGCTAAGAGAGCTTACCTGCCACTCACATTGGAAGGGGTCCTCGCGCAAGAAGCACTCCTGGTTTGCGGCTCAGACGTGTCTATCATGTCAGCCGAACTGTTTGAGGAGCTAAGGACCGCCGCTAACGATGTTGACAGGCAAATACCCTTTGTGAAATACACTTATGGTGAGCAACAGGGCCTCGCAAAGACGAGAACAACCCTAATAGCCATGGTTCACATGCAGATTGGCGAAATGTCACTATACCACCCGGTATATGTGTCTGAACTTGACTCACTCCAGACTCCATTTGTGGTTGGCCAAGATTTTATAAATCGCTTTGAAGCGATTATAAATTATGGCAATCAGACAATGTGGGCCACAGTGAGCAGTCCACTGCCAATCGAGGTGCCTCCCCAAGGTCAGGACACTGACTGTCTAACAACAGGTACCGCTGAGGTCACATGGGATTCCCCAACCGAGACCACAAACCCGGTAAGTGAACCTTCAAATACAGGTGAGACAGAGGAGACTCAACAGTTGGACCAGACTCTGGCCCATCATGAGAACCTCCTCTGTGAGCTGACACCTTCAGCACTCACTGAACACTTCCTACCACAGGTAGAAGAGGGTGTGGTGATCCAAGGGTCCCACACCGATGACGCTGTATTGTCCTATGGGACGGGTAATTCGGCATACGGCCAAGATTGCAATGAAGTCTTGGCTCAAGGACATCCGAGTCCTGAAAGTGACAGTCTACAACACGCTGACAGTCACTTGGACTTCATTGTTACAGATTTTGAGGACCCCAACTCTAACAAAAGGGGGGCAGACTCACACTTCCTACCACAGGTAGAGATAGGTGTGGAGATCCGAGGGTCCCACACCGAGAACGCTGTACTGTCCTCTGGGACAGGTAATTCGGCTATCAGCCAAGCTTTCAATGAAACCTTGGTTCCAGAGCATTCGAATCTAGAACTACTCAGAAATGACATAGTTCTTACAGACTCAAAGAGCACCTCTTCAGTCATGAAGTGGGAAGACATACATCACAACGACAGAGGCACGCCTGCGACGGCGCCGACAGTTGTGACACACCTGAATTACGCAGAAAGAGGTAAACGTACAGAGGTACGTTGGCCGAAACCTATAAGGTTCCTGTACAAGGCTCCCCATAAACCGCGCAAACAGTTTGAACTGAACACTGGCATCCTAACTCTTGCCCATGGACGGACGTCCACACCCGTGTGCGTGGTCCCTCATGACCACAGGGGGGTGATGTTAGGTCATGCCCATGTCAAGGACAAAGATTTCAATAACCCCACAAACGACAAAGATCTCGCAAACTCACAGACTTCATGGGAAAACAAGGTCGTCCAAGCACAGGATAGTAAATAAACTAAACAGTTTAAACTATACTAGTTGCAAAAAGAAACCGTTCCAACTAGAACTTAGTTACGTTAGTTACAGTACGCTCCCTCTGGGGCTGCTTGGACTCGGGTGTCCTGTCCTGTCGGCAGGGCGCGGGGTGTGCCGGATCTTGGACGTCTGCTGCTCTCCACCCCAGAATGAATGGGTCTACCTCCTGGGTTTGGATGTGGGCTGCCCCATGTAGGGAGCAGGTACATGTCTTGGACCTAGGGGGTATAGAGTGTGCATCGGGATTATGAATGGAGCGTGTCGTTATTGTTTGTCTTTCTGTGACTGAGGGTGAGGATGAGGGTGGGTCTGAATGAGTGTGTCTGTGTATGAATGTTTAAGTGTCAGGCTGGGACTTGGACTGCCCCCTCTCTGATACTTCTGAGGCTACCCAGTGTCGCGCTCCTGCCACGTGGCCCCCTGGTGGGTGTTCCTCTGCCTACGGGCGTGCTTGGGGCCCTCACTATCTGGGGCTGGGCGCTTGGGCGTTTGTCAGCTCGGCCTGGTGGCTGCCTGGTGGGGCTCGGGTCCTCTGGTCCTGTCAGGTCTGGACCTGAGGGATGGGCGTCCCCGGTGCCCGAGCCTCGGTGACCGGCCCTGGGGCTACGTCGGTGCAGCGGGCTCCGGCGGGGGCCTGTGTATTGTCGCTGTTGACCCCGGGGGGTCATTGTGTGTGGTCCCTGGTGGGGTTCGTCCGGTTCTTCCACTTGGTCGGATCTGGGGAGTGGACGAGTGGCTCGTCCTGTTCGGGTGGTCCTGGGGACTCTGGGCTCGGGGTCCTTCCTGGGGTCTTGGGCTTTGATCGCCCCTTCGTCTGTCTCGGGCTTTGGGGGGACGGGTCTCTGATGCTTCACAGTCGCTACTAAATGTTCTATTGGAGGAACCTTATTCACTTATGCATGCTCACAACCACACACAAATGGATGCAGGGATGTATAGTAGATGTATGTAGATGGGTATATAAATGAATATAAATATATATGTATGTATATTGTATATATATTTGTAGGTATGGGTATGTGTATTTATAGAAATCTATTGCAAGGTCATGAATATTATCAGTCTTTATGCTTGTATGTTTCGTTGTTGTGTTCTGTCATGTGCTTTGCAGGATTGTGGACGGAGGTTTGGTGTGTTTGCCTTGTGCTCTTTCTGTGGACAATTGTTGTTTTGTTGTCTCACTTTCTCTTTTCTTTCTTTCTCTCTATTAAAAAAAATACATATTGGAGTGAGAGGATGGCTATAAGGTGTGAAGGGAGGCCATCTATAAATGGAAAAAAAAAAAAAAACGCTAAGCATAAAACCCACAACAAAAAACTAACCTTAACAACCGTTTAAATCTGCAGGATTTAATTGACATCGGTTATAAAGCTAAGAACTGTTTTTCTTGTGTGTGACACGTTGGAATCTGACGACCAGAGTGAGTTTGACGTAGTGAAACGTTGTTTTTAGTTGCTTAATTGCTACTTTTGTGTTATTGAAGTTGTTATTGTTTTCTGAACACTCCCAGCCAAAAGAGGTTTTGATTGTTGATTAGTTGAAGACTTAAATGGATTTAACTATGCCAACATGCTGTTCATTTTGTTAAAGATCTCAATCTTTGAAGAGTCATTGTAGATCAATACTACTTCAGGTACTATAATCTACACTGATCTCCCAATCATTTAGGTAGGACCGATTCGATCGTTTCTATTCTAGATCTATTCATTTTGATGAGTCTCGCCTGTTAATTCTACGTGAGTGAGGTTAGCCGCAGGATCTTGCGACAAGTCCTCACTCCAGCCTCTCCAGTAACGGGTTTTTTAACTTTTATCCTTGCACACGAGTATTACCCGATATGTCTCAAGATTAGTTAGAATTAAGGCTGAGACGAGGTAATTCACTTAGGCTTGTTCACTGTCTTCATCTGACATGTCACACCCTTAGTCCCACTCCGATTTGATAGCCTGACTTAGCAGAATGGAGTCAGATCGTATCTCCCGGAGAAACATGCATTAAACGACAGCTTACCTCTGTAGATGGTAATTGTTTCTGGCCTAATAAATTTTAGGATCTTGGAAAGTAAAATCCTAGGATGTTGTTTATATCTTTTTGGCTAACACAACCATTTAAAACCTCCAATAATCTTGTTGTTATCTTGAACCAAGTTTTCCATCATTTAATATCAAGGTGAGTCAAGGAAAATCCAAATTTGTACGTTTTTATGTTTCTTTATTTTTCTAGTTGCAGGGGTAACAGCATAAGCACTACTTACTACAGAAAAAGATTTAATCAGGTTACATGATTTGCATTTAAGAGAGTTAAGTGATTCACAGCTCACCAAAAGATGTCTTCCACACGCTGGGCCTTAAGGTGTTTCTTGTAATTGAATTGAGTTGTACTTCAATGTATAATTTGTATAATCTTCTAAAATGTTGGTTTATTCTACTATAATCTGATTCCAATTAAATATATTCAATTCCATCCAGTTAATCCTGTTGTGTTCCAACTTGTGTTTTTATTTCCACCAGAAAACTTAATCCCATCAGGAAATCTTGTTTTTTCTACAGAAAAACCTCCAGGTGATGCTGTTGTACTCCACTCAGAAGTCTGCACTCCAGCAGACTGGACAAATCTTTGTTTAATCCCACATAGGAAAAGCTTGTGTTTTTAATTCTTCAGGAAAAACTTGTTTTGTAATCATCCACTTTAGGAAAAACTTGTTTTGTAATCCCACCAAAGAAACCTTCATTTAATCCTGCTATAATCCAGTCCAGGAAAGCCCGCACTTCCAGCAGACTGAATAAGTCTTCGTTGTAATTCCACAGAAAAACTCCAGGTAATTCTGTCGTGTTAAAAATCCCAGTTGTAATCCATCAAAACTGTTCAGGGCTAAAAAATCTGGTAATCCTCCCAGGCAAAATCAATTATTCCTCAAAAGTGTTATCCATTCAAAGATATTGTAATCCATTCAGTTGTTCTGCGATGCTGATGAACAAGGCCTTCAAAGCAGGCTGTGACCGGAAAGAACATCCTGTTCTCTCAGACTTTAAACAATCAGTCCTCCATGGCCAGGTCTCCGGGCTGATGTCTTCCTTCACATCAAGGGTTCAGAAAAATAGTATTTTCCTTTAAATGATGTTTAATCCATCATTTTATTCTGTGGTACTGACGAGAGACCTTCCGAAGCAGGCCGGAGACTAAAAATAGAACATTGTGTTCTTTTAGACTGTAAACTACTTTACGCTTGACCTTCGATGTACAAAACTTCCTCCAAACTCCCTTCAAGCTTCTGTGGTACTGATGAACAGGCCTTCCTTAGCCGGCCGGAGCCTAAAATTGGAACATAGTGTACTTACAGAAACAACTCGCCTGCTGCACTCCTGACTCTCTGCTTTAATTCATCAAAGCTTGTAGTTTTTTCAACAAAATTCTTGGTTCTGTCCAGTTGATGAGGTATTTTCAGCAGGATGGAGATAAAGAGCACACCGTGTTTTCTCAGTTCTCAGTCCAAGGCCAGTCAGCCTTCAGTGGGCAGATCCTGCTCCGGGGTCGGTCTCGGATGACCCAAAACAGTAACTTAACTAATAGTTGAATTAAATCAAAAAGAACTTGTTTGTTCCACAAATTTGTTAAATCCATCCAGAAAAATGGTAATCCAGAAATAGACAATCTTAATCCATTAGAAAATGTGGTAATTCCTGGAAAAATTAGTCAAACATCCATTACGAGAGGCCTTTAACAGCGGTTTAGAAGACGAACAGGGACACTGTGTTCTTCTTATCTTCCCAATTTTCCCAAACATTCAGCTTGCTGCAGTCTGATCTCTTGACGCACAAAACTTCTCTTTAAACTCCTTTTAATCTGTTATGAACAGAAAGGAAAATATCCCTAATTCATTCAGAAGGGAAAAAAATTGGTTTAATCCATTAATTGAGGTTTATTCCACAGAATTGTTATAAAACAAAAAAATCTTGAAAAAAATAAAAATAATTATATCCAGGAAAAATCAGTTACTCCGATAAAAATGTAAAAACATCCATTCACAGCTCCGTTGAGCTTTCAAAGGCCCTTTTGCAGCAGCAGGGAGGACAACAAGAACTCCGTGCTCCTTTTAGCTCAAACAAGCTGATAAACCAGTCTGCTTTCAGCGAGAAGATCTCCGCTTTGTTGGTTTCAACCGATTATTTAATCTTCTTGTATAAAAGGAGGCTTTTTTACTGTTAATTAATAATTTACTCTTAATATAAATTTAGCTGTGGATTAAACTGGGAATATAACCTACCTTTTTTTGTCAGAAAGTGCCACAAGGGATTTCCAAAAGAATAGGAAAATTATTCCATCTCTGAAGCCAGTCCAAATTGTGAAGAATTTGGAAATATCCGGGCTGAGAGGCAAAAAAGCATTCCTTGTTGCGCAAAAAGAAAAAC
>JBBPBX010069354.1:0-18886 GCA_038048925.1 Garcialebias charrua
TCCGCATTTGAACGAACTCCTCCTAGGGATTTCGCTCGATTTGGTTCAAACTTGGCCAGTTTCTTCATAAGGCACGGGGGAACAAACAATATCAAAATTGTGCGTTTTCATGAATGCTGAAGGGGCGGGGCCAGACCTCAAAGTTGGACATCTCGCCATGAAAAACGAAACGCTTACAGCTCTTACACGAAAACAGTCTAATACATCAAACCTTCAGTGATTGACGCACATCCGGTCCCCCGCAATACTGAATGGTCAAATCATGACATCACTTAAGCCACGCCCCCTGACAACAGGAAGTGTAAAGTTTTACATTGAAAGGTCCATATCGGACCCGTGTTACCTAATCCGCTTGACATTGTGTCCAGTGACTAAAGACATGTTGGTGTAACAAGCTTTCCAGCACTGTTCGTTTTGGGTGGAGCAAGTGGGCGTGGCGACATGGCGAAGTAAGACGTGACGCCATCACCATACGTTTGGATCTAAAATCCACAGATTTGATCCGAGGAGTACCAAAATCAGTATGATCGATCATTGCCCACCCCTTTAACAGGTGTTTATGCTAATTAGCAAATTGCTACAGAAACGGCTCAAGAGCGCCCCCTAGAAATATTCAAAATACCCTCCGCAATGACCTTAGTTTGACGTAGAATCATGAAATTTGGTACACTTGTCCAACTCACCAAGATGCACAGAAAACCCTCTGGCACCAACGTTGTACGATAAATGGTAAGGCGGCCATTTTGGAACGATGACCAAATTTTCACCCCTTTTTGGCCGTTTACAGCCTCCGCATTTCAACGAACTCCTCCTATGAATTTCGCTCGATTTGATTCAAACTTGGCCAGTTTCTTCATAAGGCACGGGGGAACAAACAAAATCAAAATTGTGCGTTTTCATGAATGCTGAAGGGGCGGGGCCAGACGTCAAAGTTGGACATCTCGCCATGAAAAACGAAACGCTTACAGCTCTTACACGAAAAGAGTCTAATACATCAAACCTTCAGTTATTGATCCATATCCGGTCCCATACAAAACTGTATGGTCAAATCATGACATCACTTAAGCCACGCCCCCTGACAACAGGAAGTGTAAAGTTTTACTTTGAACGGTCCATATCGGACCCCTGTTACCTAATCAGCGTGACATTGTATCCAGTCACCGAAGACATGTTGGTGTAACAAGCTTTCCAGCACTGTTCGTTTTGGGTGGAGCAAGTGGGCGTGGTGACGTGGCGAAGTAAGACGTAACGCCGTCACCATACGTTTGGTTCTAAACTCCACAGATTTGATCTGAGGAGTACCAAAATCATTATGATCGATCATTACCCACCCCTTGAACAGGTGTTTATGCTAATTAGCAAATAGCCTCCATAGCGCCCCCTAGATTATTCAAACTGTTGTATCTCAGTGATACATCATCCGATCTGAACCAGATTTATTGTGCATCATCAGTGAGCCCTTGTGGACACATTGATATGGTGGGCTAACATTTGACTCAAGTGCGCCCCCTACATTATTTCTATAGTTATATCTCAGTGATACATCATCCGATCTGCACAAGATTTATTATGCTTTATCAGTGAACACTTCGACACACATTGATAATGTTATGTAAATTTTTACTCCATAGCGCCCCCTATATTATTACTACAGTTATATCTTAGTGATACATTATCCGATCTGCACGAGATTTATTATGATTCATCAGTGAACACTTCTACACACATTGATAATGGTATGTAAATTTTTACTCCATAGCGCCCCCTGTATTATTACTACAGTTATATCTTAGTGATACATTATCCGATCTGCACGAGATTTATTGTGCTTTATCAGTGAACACTTCGACACACATTGATAATGTTATGTAAATTTTTACTCCATAGCGCCCCCTATATTATTATTACAGTTATATCTTAGTGATACATTATCCGATCTGCACGAGATTTAATGTGATTCATCAGTGAACACTTCTATACACATTGATAATGGTATGTAAATTTTTACTCCATAGCGCCCCCTATATTATTACTACAGTTATATCTCAGTGATACATTATCCAATTTGCACGAGATTTATTGTGCTTTATCAGTGAACACTTCGACACACATTGATAATGGTATGTAAATTTTTACTCCATAGCGCCCCCTATATTATTACTACAGTTATATCTTAGTGATACATCATCCGATCTGCACAAGATTTATTGTGCTTTATCAGTGAACACTTCGACACACATTGATAATGGTATGTAAATTTTTACTCCATAGCGCCCCCTATATTATTACTACAGTTATATCTTAGTGATACATTATCCGATCTGCACGAGATTTATTGTGATTCATCAGTGAACACTTCTACACACATTGATAATGGTATGTAAATTTTTACTCCATAGCGCCCCCTATATTATTACTACAGTTATATCTCAGTGATACATTATCCGATCTGCACGAGATTTATTGTGCTTTATCAGTGAACACTTCGACACACATTGATAATGGTATGTAAATTTTTACTCCATAGCGCCCCCTATATTATTACTACAGTTATATCTTAGTGATACATTATCCGATCTGCACGAGATTTATTGTGATTCATCACTGAACACTTCTACACACATTGATGATGGTATGTACATTTTTACTCCATAGCGCCCCCTGTATTATTACTACAGTTATATCTTAGTGATACATTATCCGATCTGCATGAGATTTATTGTGCTTTATCAGTGAACACTTCGACACACATTGATAATGGTATGTAAATGTTTACTCCATAGCGCCCCCTATATTATTACTACAGTTATATCTTAGTGATACATTATCCGATCTGCACGAGATTTATTGTGCTTTATCAGTGAACACTTCGACACACATTGATAATGTTATGTAAATTTTTACTCCATAGCGCCCCCTATATTATTACTACAGTTATATCTCAGTGATACATCATCCGATCTGAACCAGATTTATTGTGTATCATCAGTGAGCCCTTGTGGACACATTGATATTGTGGGCTAACATTTGACTCAAGTGCGCCCCCTACATTATTTCTATAGTTATATCTCAGTGATACATCATCCGATCTGAACCAGATTTATTGTGCATCATCAGTGAGCCCTTGTGGACACATTGATATGGTGGGCTAACATATGACTCCAGAGCGCCCCCTAGATTATTCAAACTGTTATATCTCAGTGATACATCATCCGATCTGAACCAGATTTATTGTGCATCATCAGTGAGCCCTTGTGGACACATTGATATTGTGGTTTAACATGTGACTCCAGAGCGCCCCCTAGATTATTCAAACTGTTATATCTCAGTGAGACATCATCCGATCTGAACCAGATTTATGCGTGTGCACCCCTGGTGCGGAGTAGACACGAGAGACTTCGAAATGGCGACCGAGCGGACGAGCTGGAGCTCGCGTGGTCGCCTCAATAAGGTCCGAGCAGTGCTAAGCTGCTTCGGGCCTCAATGCTGCTTGCAGCTTTAATTAGGCCCGAAGCAGCGAAGCGCTGCAAGGACCTATTGTAATTGTAGTGTTTATTATTTTTATTTTTTTTTTATTTTTATTTTTATTTTTATTCCCCCCAAAGAAGTGGCCTTTTGGAGGCTTTATCATATACGAAAACTCACCAAATTTGGCGGACTCGTCAGGACTGGTGAAAAATTACGTATTTTGGGGGCGTGGCAAAAATCGTCACAGAAACGGCTCAAGAGCGCCCCCTAGAAATTTTCAAAATACCCTCCGCATTGACCTTATTTTGACGTAGAATCATGAAATTCGGTACACTTGTCCAACTCACCAAGATGCACGGAAAACCCTCTGGCACCAACGTTGTACGATAAATGGTAAGGCGGCCATTTTGGATCGATGACCAAATTTTCACCCCTTTTTGGCCGTTTACAGCCTCCGCATTTGAACGAACTCCTCCTAGGGATTTCGCTCGATTTGGTTCAAACTTGGCCAGTTTCTTCATAAGGCACGGGGGAACAAACAATATCAAAATTGTGCGTTTTCATGATCGATTTGGTTCAAACTTGGCCAGTTTCTTCATAAGGCACGGGGGAACAAACAATATCAAAATTGTGCGTTTTCATGAATGCTGAAGGGGCGGGGCCAGACCTCAAAGTTGGACATCTCGCCATGAAAAACGAAACGCTTACAGCTCTTACACGAAAACAGTCTAATACATCAAACCTTCAGTGATTGACGCACATCCGGTCCCCCGCAATACTGAATGGTCAAATCATGACATCACTTAAGCCACGCCCCCTGACAACAGGAAGTGTAAAGTTTTACATTGAAAGGTCCATATCGGACCCGTGTTACCTAATCAGCTTGACATTGTGTCCAGTGACTAAAGACATGTTGGTGTAACAAGCTTTCCAGCACTGTTCGTTTTGGGTGGAGCAAGTGGGCGTGGCGACATGGCGAAGTAAGACGTGACGCCATCACCATACGTTTGGATCTAAAATCCACAGATTTGATCCGAGGAGTACCAAAATCAGTATGATCGATCATTGCCCACCCCTTGAACAGGTGTTTATGCTAATTAGCAAATTGCTACAGAAACGGCTCAAGAGCGCCCCCTAGAAATATTCAAAATACCCTCCGCAATGACCTTAGTTTGACGTAGAATCATGAAATTTGGTACACTTGTCCAACTCACCAAGATGCACAGAAAACCCTCTGGCACCAACGTTGTACGATAAATGGTAAGGCGGCCATTTTGGAACGATGACCAAATTTTCACCCCTTTTTGGCCGTTTACAGCCTCCGCATTTCAACGAACTCCTCCTATGAATTTCGCTCGATTTGATTCAAACTTGGCCAGTTTCTTCATAAGGCACGGGGGAACAAACAAAATCAAAATTGTGCGTTTTCATGAATGCTGAAGGGGCGGGGCCAGACGTCAAAGTTGGACATCTCGCCATGAAAAACGAAACGCTTACAGCTCTTACACGAAAAGAGTCTAATACATCAAACCTTCAGTTATTGATCCATATCCGGTCCCATACAAAACTGTATGGTCAAATCATGACATCACTTAAGCCACGCCCCCTGACAACAGGAAGTGTAAAGTTTTACTTTGAACGGTCCATATCGGACCCCTGTTACCTAATCAGCGTGACATTGTATCCAGTCACCGAAGACATGTTGGTGTAACAAGCTTTCCAGCACTGTTCGTTTTGGGTGGAGCAAGTGGGCGTGGTGACGTGGCGAAGTAAGACGTAACGCCGTCACCATACGTTTGGTTCTAAACTCCACAGATTTGATCTGAGGAGTACCAAAATCATTATGATCGATCATTACCCACCCCTTGAACAGGTGTTTATGCTAATTAGCAAATAGCCTCCATAGCGCCCCCTAGATTATTCAAACTGTTGTATCTCAGTGATACATCATCCGATCTGAACCAGATTTATTGTGCATCATCAGTGAGCCCTTGTGGACACATTGATATGGTGGGCTAACATTTGACTCAAGTGCGCCCCCTACATTATTTCTATAGTTATATCTCAGTGATACATCATCCGATCTGCACAAGATTTATTATGCTTTATCAGTGAACACTTCGACACACATTGATAATGTTATGTAAATTTTTACTCCATAGCGCCCCCTATATTATTACTACAGTTATATCTTAGTGATACATTATCCGATCTGCACGAGATTTATTATGATTCATCAGTGAACACTTCTACACACATTGATAATGGTATGTAAATTTTTACTCCATAGCGCCCCCTGTATTATTACTACAGTTATATCTTAGTGATACATTATCCGATCTGCACGAGATTTATTATGCTTTATCAGTGAACACTTCGACACACATTGATAATGTTATGTAAATTTTTACTCCATAGCGCCCCCTATATTATTATTACAGTTATATCTTAGTGATACATTATCCGATCTGCACGAGATTTAATGTGATTCATCAGTGAACACTTCTATACACATTGATAATGGTATGTAAATTTTTACTCCATAGCGCCCCCTATATTATTACTACAGTTATATCTCAGTGATACATTATCCAATTTGCACGAGATTTATTGTGCTTTATCAGTGAACACTTCGACACACATTGATAATGGTATGTAAATTTTTACTCCATAGCGCCCCCTATATTATTACTACAGTTATATCTTAGTGATACATCATCCGATCTGCACAAGATTTATTGTGCTTTATCAGTGAACACTTCGACACACATTGATAATGGTATGTAAATTTTTACTCCATAGCGCCCCCTATATTATTACTACAGTTATATCTTAGTGATACATTATCCGATCTGCACGAGATTTATTGTGATTCATCAGTGAACACTTCTACACACATTGATAATGGTATGTAAATTTTTACTCCATAGCGCCCCCTATATTATTACTACAGTTATATCTCAGTGATACATTATCCGATCTGCACGAGATTTATTGTGCTTTATCAGTGAACACTTCGACACACATTGATAATGGTATGTAAATTTTTACTCCATAGCGCCCCCTATATTATTACTACAGTTATATCTTAGTGATACATTATCCGATCTGCACGAGATTTATTGTGATTCATCACTGAACACTTCTACACACATTGATGATGGTATGTACATTTTTACTCCATAGCGCCCCCTGTATTATTACTACAGTTATATCTTAGTGATACATTATCCGATCTGCATGAGATTTATTGTGCTTTATCAGTGAACACTTCGACACACATTGATAATGGTATGTAAATGTTTACTCCATAGCGCCCCCTATATTATTACTACAGTTATATCTTAGTGATACATTATCCGATCTGCACGAGATTTATTGTGCTTTATCAGTGAACACTTCGACACACATTGATAATGTTATGTAAATTTTTACTCCATAGCGCCCCCTATATTATTACTACAGTTATATCTCAGTGATACATCATCCGATCTGAACCAGATTTATTGTGTATCATCAGTGAGCCCTTGTGGACACATTGATATTGTGGGCTAACATTTGACTCAAGTGCGCCCCCTACATTATTTATATAGTTATATCTCAGTGATACATCATCCGATCTGAACCAGATTTATTGTGCATCATCAGTGAGCCCTTGTGGACACATTGATATGGTGGGCTAACATATGACTCCAGAGCGCCCCCTAGATTATTCAAACTGTTATATCTCAGTGATACATCATCCGATCTGAACCAGATTTATTGTGCATCATCAGTGAGCCCTTGTGGACACATTGATATTGTGGTTTAACATGTGACTCCAGAGCGCCCCCTAGATTATTCAAACTGTTATATCTCAGTGAGACATCATCCGATCTGAACCAGATTTATTGTGCGTGTGCACCCCTGGTGCGGAGTAGACACGAGAGACTTCGAAATGGCGACCGAGCGGACGAGCTGGAGCTCGCGTGGTCGCCTCAATAAGGTCCGAGCAGTGCTAAGCTGCTTCGGGCCTCAATGCTGCTTGCAGCTTTAATTTTTATTATTTTTATTCTGTTCCCAAAAGAAGTGGCATTTTGGAGGCTTTATCATATATGAAAACTCACCAAATTTGGCGGACTCGTCAGGACTGGTGAAAAATTACGTATTTTGGGGACGTGGCAAAAATTGCCACAGAAACGGCTCAAGAGCGCCCCCTAGAAATTTTCAAAATATCCTCCGCATGACCTTAGTTTGACGTAGAATCATGAAATTTGGTACACTTGTCCAACTCACCAAGATATACAGAAAACCCTCTGGCACCAATGTTGTACAATAAATGGGAAGGCGGCCATTTTGGAACGATGACCAAATTTTCACCCCTTTTTGGCCGTTTACAGCCTCTGCATTTGAACGAACTCCTCCTATGAATTTCGCTCGATTTGGTTCAAACTTGGCCAGTTTCTTCATAAGGCATGGGGGAACAAACGACATCAAAATTGTGCGTTTTCATGAATGCTGAAGGGGCGGGGCCAGACGTCAAAGTTGGACATCTCGCCATGAAAAACGAAACGCTTACAGCTCTTACACGAAAAGAGTCTAAAGCTTAGGATATAGTTGACGCGTCGCATAGGGCGCGAGGGTGCGCGCGCGAAAAGTGACGCAATCGCATAGTCCCCGCCCCCGCGCTTTGGCCAGCGCGTTGGTTTCGCGCGTGGTCGTGCACCTCCCAGATTTTGAAGCTCCGCAAGCCTAGCGCGCGCACCAAATTGATTGACAGGTCGGGTAGGGACCTCACCGACAGCCTTCACGCCAGAGCCTGCAGCTGTCTGCGCCGCTGTGGTCGTGGAAACGGCGTCGCGACGCATGGAGGAATGTTTTTTATGTGATACAAAGTATTAAATTCCCCGAGCGAGCAGAAAGCCATTTGTTTTGTTGTGTGATTTCAAACAGTTCTTCTTCTACGGTAGATTTCTTCTTCTACACCCTTTCTTGCAACATATGCACAGGTTTTAGAGAGTACTGCCACCTGCTGGTCAGTAAAAGAACAGCACTTTGCCATGCGCTGCCGTGCTACACTATAAACGCATGAAGCCGCACGGCACAGTGCGCGCGCAGCACGCGCGCTCCAGCTTGCGGACCAAAGCGCGACTATATCCGAGCCTTAATACATCAAACCTTCAGTTATTGACCCACATCCGGTCCCCTGCAAAACTGTATGGTCAAATCATGACATCACTTAAGCCACGCCCCCTGACAACAGGAAGTGTAAAGTTTTACTTTGAAAGGTCCATATCGGACCCGTGTTACCTAATCAGCGTGACATTGTGTCCAGTGACTAAAGACATGTTGGTGTAACAAGCTTTCCAGCACTGTTCGTTTTGGGTGGAGCAAGTGGGCGTGGCGACATGGCGAAGTAAGACGTAACGCCATCACCATACGTTTGGATCTAAAATCCACAGATTTGATCCGAGGAGTACCAAAATCAGTATGATCGATCATTGCCCACCCCTTGAACAGGTGTTTATGCTAATTAGCAAATCGCTACAGAAACGGCTCAAGAGCGCCCCCTAGAAATATTCAAAATACCCTCTGCATTGACCTTAGTTTGACGTAGAATCATGAAATTTGGTACACTTGTCCAACTCACCAAGATGCACAGAAAACCCTCTGGCACCAATGTTGTACGATAAATGGTAAGGCGGCCATTTTGGAACGATGACCAAATTTTCACCCCTTTTTGGCCGTTTACAGCCTCTGCATTTCAACGAACTCCTCCTAGGGATTTCGCTCGATTTGATTCAAACTTGGCCAGTTTCTTTATAAGGCACGGGGGAACAAATGTTATCAAAACTGTGCGTTTTCATGCATGCTGAAGGGGCGGGGCCAGACCTCAAAGTTGGACATCTCGCCATGAAAAACGAAACGCTTACAGCTCTTACACGAAAACTGTCTAATACATCAAACCTTCAGTGATTGACCCACATCCAGTCCCCTGCAAAACTGCATGGTCAAGTCATGACATCACTTAAGCCACGCCCCCTGACAACAGGAAGTGTAATGTTTTACGTTGAACGGTCCATATCGGATCCCTGTTACCTAATCAGCGTGACATTGTATCCAGTCACCGAAGACATGGTGGTGTAACAAGCTTTCCAGCACTGTTCATTTTGGGTGGAGCAAGTGGGCGTGGTGACGTGGCGAAGTAAGACGTAACGCCGTCACCATACGTTTGGTTCTAAACTCCACAGATTTGATCTGAGGAGTACCAAAATCATTATGATCGATCATTACCCACCCCTTGAACAGGTGTTTATGCTAATTAGCAAATAGCCTCCATAGCGCCCCCTAGATTATTCAAACTGTTGTATCTCAGTGATACATCATCCGATCTGAACCAGATTTATTGTGCATCATCAGTGAGCCCTTGTGGACACATTGATATGGTGGGCTAACATTTGACTCAAGTGCGCCCCCTACATTATTTCTATAGTTATATCTCAGTGATACATCATCCGATCTGCACGAGATTTATTATGCTTTATCAGTGAACACTTCGACACACATTGATAATGTTATGTAAATTTTTACTCCATAGCGCCCCCTATATTATTACTACAGTTATATCTTAGTGATACATTATCCGATCTGCACGAGATTTATTATGATTCATCAGTGAACACTTCTACACACATTGATAATGGTATGTAAATTTTTACTCCATAGCGCCCCCTGTATTATTACTACAGTTATATCTTAGTGATACATTATCCGATCTGCACGAGATTTATTGTGCTTTATCAGTGAACACTTCGACACACATTGATAATGTATGTAAATTTTTACTCCATAGCGCCCCCTATATTATTACTACAGTTATATCTTAGTGATACATTATCCGATCTGCACGAGATTTAATGTGATTCATCAGTGAACACTTCTATACACATTGATAATGGTATGTAAATTTTTACTCCATAGCGCCCCCTATATTATTACTACAGTTATATCTCAGTGATACATTATCCAATCTGCACGAGATTTATTGTGCTTTATCAGTGAACACTTCGACACACATTGATAATGGTATGTAAATTTTTACTCCATAGCGCCCCCTATATTATTACTACAGTTATATCTTAGTGATACATTATCCGATCTGCACGAGATTTATTGTGATTCATCAGTGAACACTTCTACACACATTGATAATGGTATGTAAATTTTTACTCCATAGCGCCCCCTATATTATTACTACAGTTATATCTCAGTGATACATTATCCGATCTGCACGAGATTTATTGTGCTTTATCAGTGAACACTTCGACACACATTGATAATGGTATGTAAATTTTTACTCCATAGCGCCCCCTGTATTATTACTACAGTTATATCTTAGTGATACATTATCCGATCTGCACGAGATTTATTGTGCTTTATCAGTGAACACTTCGACACACATTGATAATGGTATGTAAATTTTTACTCCATAGCGCCCCCTATATTATTACTACAGTTATATCTTAGTGATACATTATCCGATCTGCACGAGATTTATTGTGATTCATCAGTGAACACTTCTACACACATTGATAATGGTATGTAAATTTTTACTCCATAGCGCCCCCTATATTATTACTACAGTTATATCTCAGTGATACATTATCCAATCTGCACGAGATTTACTATGCTTCATCAGTGAACCTTCGACACACATTGATAATGGGATGTAAAATATGACTCAAGAGCGCCCCCTAGATTATTAAAACAGTTATATCTCAGTGATACATCATCCGATCTAAACCAGATTTATTGTGCATCATCAGTGAACACTTCGACACACATTGATAATGGTATGTAAATTTTTACTCCATAGCGCCCCCTATATTATTACTACAGTTATATCTTAGTGATACATTATCCGATCTGCACGAGATTTATTGTGATTCATCAGTGAACACTTCTACACACATTGATAATGGTATGTAAATTTTTACTCCATAGCGCCCCCTATATTATTACTACAGTTATATCTCAGTGATACATTATCCGATCTGCACGAGATTTACTATGCTTCATCAGTGAGACCTTGTGGACACATTGATATTGTGGTTTAACATATGACTCAAGAGCGCCCCCTAGATTATTCAAATCGTTATATCTCAGTGATACATCATCCGATCTAAACCAGATTTATTGTGTATCATCAGTGAGCCCTCGTGGACACATTGATATTGTGGTTTAATATATGACTCCAGAGTGCCCCTTACATTATTCAAATCGTTATATCTTAGTGATACATCATCCGATCTAAACCAGATTTATTGTGCATCATCAGTGAGCCCTCGTGGACACATTGATATGGTGGGCTAACATTTGACTCAAGTGCGTCCCCTAGATTATTCAAACTGTTATATCTCAGTTATACATCATCCGATATTTACCAGATTTATTGTACATCATCAGTGAGCACTTCAACACACATTGATACTGTGGTTTAACAGATAACTCCAGTGCGCCCCCTACATTATTTTTCAAACTGTTACATCTCATTGCTAGATCATCTGATCTGTTCTACATTTACTGTGTGTCACCAGTCAGCACTTCTAAACACGTATATATTGTTGTTATTCGCTAACTGTTCTTGGCAAACGGGTGCTGGATGGGCATGAGAGAGTTCGAGGTGGTGACCGAGCAGATCAGCTGGAGGTCCCGTGGTCGACACAATAAGGCCAGAGCGGCGCTAAGCTGCGAGGGCCTCAATGCTGCTTGCAGCTTTAATTATTTTTTATTTTTATTCTAGTCCCCCAAGAAGTGGCCTTTTGGAGGCTTTATCATATACGAAAACTCACCAAATTTGGCGGACTCGTCAGGACTGGTGAAAAATTACGTATTTTGGGGGCGTGGCAAAAATCGCCACAGAAACGGCTCAAGAGCGCCCCCTAGAAATTTTCAAAATACCCTCCGCATTGACCTTAGTTTGACGTAGAATCATGAAATTCGGTACACTTGTCCAACTCACCAAGATGCACAGAAAACCCTCTGGCACCAACGTTGTACAATAAATGGGAAGGCGGCCATTTTGAAACGATGACCAAATTTTCACCCCTTTTTGGCCGTTTACAGCCTCCGCATTTGAACGAACTCCTCCTATGAATTTCGCTCGATTTGGTTCAAACTTGGCCAGTTTCTTCATAAGGCACCGGGGAACAAACAATATCAAAATTGTGCGTTTTCATGAATGCTGAAGGGGCGGGGCCAGACGTCAAAGTTGGACATCTCGCCATGAAAAACGAAACGCTTACAGCTCTTACACGAAAAAAGTCTAATACATCAAACCTTCAGTTATTGACCCACATCCGGTCCCCCGCAAAACTGTATGGTCAAATCATGACATCACTTAAGCCACGCCCCCTGACAACAGGAAGTGTAAAGTTTTACGTTGAAAGGTCCATATCGGACCCCTGTTACCTAATCAGCGTGACATTGTGTCCAGTGACCAAAGACATGTTGGTGTAACAAGCATTCCAACACTGTTCGTTTTGGGTGGAGCAAGTGGGCGTGGCGACATGGCGAAGTAAGACATAACGCCATCACCATACGTTTGGATCTAAAATCCACAGATTTGATCCGAGGAGTACCAAAATCAGTATGATCGATCATTGCCCACCCCTTGAACAGGTGTTTATGCTAATTAGCAAATCGCTACAGAAACGGCTCAAGAGCGCCCCCTAGAAATATTCAAAATACCCTCCGCATTGACCTTAGTTTGACGTAGAATCATGAAATTTGGTACACTTGTCCAACTCACCAAGATGCACAGAAAACCCTCTGGCACCAATGTTGTACGATAAATGGTAAGGCGGCCATTTTGGAACGATGACCAAATTTTCACCCCTTTTTGGCCGTTTACAGCCTCTGCATTTCAACGAACTCCTCCTAGGGATTTCGCTCGATTTGATTCAAACTTGGCCAGTTTCTTTATAAGGCACGGGGGAACAAATGTTATCAAAACTGTGCGTTTTCATGCATGCTGAAGGGGCGGGGCCAGACCTCAAAGTTGGACATCTCGCCATGAAAAACGAAACGCTTACAGCTCTTACACGAAAACTGTCTAATACATCAAACCTTCAGTGATTGACCCACATCCGGTCCCCTGCAAAACTGTATGGTCAAATCATGACATCACTTAAGCCACGCCCCCTGACAACAGGAAGTGTAAAGTTTTACGTTGAACGGTCCATATCGGATCCCTGTTACCTAATCAACGTGACATTGTATCCAGTCACCGAAGACATGGTGGTGTAACAAGCTTTCCAGCACTGTTCGTTTTGGGTGGAGCAAGTGGGCGTGGTGACGTGGCGAAGTAAGACGTAACGCCGTCACCATACGTTTGGTTCTAAACTCCACAGATTTGATCTGAGGAGTACCAAAATCATTATGATCGATCATTACCCACCCCTTGAACAGGTGTTTATGCTAATTAGCAAATAGCCTCCATAGCGCCCCCTAGATTATTCAAACTGTTGTATCTCAGTGATACATCATCCGATCTGAACCAGATTTATTGTGCATCATCAGTGAGCCCTTGTGGACACATTGATATGGTGGGCTAACATTTGACTCAAGTGCGCCCCCTACATTATTTCTATAGTTATATCTCAGTGATACATCATCCGATCTGCACAAGATTTATTATGCTTTATCAGTGAACACTTCGACACACATTGATAATGTTATGTAAATTTTTACTCCATAGCGCCCCCTATATTATTACTACAGTTATATCTTAGTGATACATTATCCGATCTGCACGAGATTTATTATGATTCATCAGTGAACACTTCTACACACATTGATAATGGTATGTAAATTTTTACTCCATAGCGCCCCCTGTATTATTACTACAGTTATATCTTAGTGATACATTATCCGATCTGCACGAGATTTATTGTGCTTTATCAGTGAACACTTCGACACACATTGATAATGGTATGTAAATTTTTACTCCATAGCGCCCCCTATATTATTACTACAGTTATATCTTAGTGATACATCATCCGATCTACACGAGATTTATTGTGATTCATCAGTGAACACTTCTACACACATTGATAATGGTATATAAATTTTTACTCCATAGCGCCCCCTGTATTATTACTACAGTTATATCTTAGTGATACATTATCCGATCTGCACAAGATTTATTGTGCTTTATCAGTGAACACTTCGACACACATTGATAATGGTATGTAAATTTTTACTCCATAGCGCCCCCTATATTATTACTACAGTTATATCTTAGTGATACATTATCCGATCTGCACGAGATTTATTGTGATTCATCAGTGAACACTTCTACACACATTGATAATGGTATGTAAATTTTTACTCCATAGCGCCCCCTATATTATTACTACAGTTATATCTCAGTGATACATTATCCGATCTGCACGAGATTTATTGTGCTTTATCAGTGAACACTTCGACACACATTGATAATGGTATGTAAATTTTTACTCCATAGCGCCCCCTATATTATTACTACAGTTATATCTCAGTGATACATTATCCGATCTGCACGAGATTTATTGTGATTCATCAGTGAACACTTCGACACACATTGATAATGGTATGTAAATTTTTACTCCATAGCGCCCCCTATATTATTACTACAGTTATATCTTAGTGATACATTATCCGATCTGCACGAGATTTATTGTGATTCATCAGTGAACACTTCGACACACATTGATAATGGTATGTAAATTTTTACTCCATAGCGCCCCCTATATTATTACTACAGTTATATCTTAGTGATACATTATCCGATCTGCACAAGATTTATTGTGCTTTATCAGTGAACACTTCGACACACATTGATAATGGTATGTAAATTTTTACTCCATAGCGCCCCCTATATTATTACTACAGTTATATCTCAGTGATACATCATCCGATCTGAACCAGATTTATTGTGTATCATCATTGAGACATTGTGGACACATTGATATTGTGGTTTAACATATGACTCCAGAGCGCCCCCTAGATTATTCAAACTGTTATATCTCAGTGATACATCATCCGATCTGAACCAGATTTATTGTGCATCATCAGTAAGCCCTTGTGGACACATTGATATGGTGGGCTAACATTTAACTCAAGTGCGCCCCCTACATTATTTCTATAGTTATATCTCAGTGATACATCATCCGATCTGAACCAGATTTATTGTGCATCATCAATGAGCCCTTGTAGACACATTGATTTTGTGATTTAACATATAACTCCATAGCGCCCCCTAGATTATTCAAACTGTTATATCTCAGTGAGACATCATCCGATCTGAACCAGATTTATTGTGCGTGTGCACCCCTGGTGCGGAGTAGACACGAGAGACTTCGAAATGGCGACCGAGCGGACGAGCTGGAGCTCGCGCGGTCGCCTCAATAAGGTCCGAGCGGCGCTAAGCTGCGAGGGCCTCAATGCTGCTTGCAGCTTTAATTAGGCCCGAAGCAGCGAAGCGCTGCAAGGACCTATTGTAATTGTAGTGTTTATTATTATTATTATTTTTTTTTTTTTTCTTCCCCCCAAAGAAGTGGCCTTTTGGAGGCTTTATCATATACGAAAACTCACCAAATTTGGCGGACTCGTCAGGACTGGTGAAAAATTACGTATTTTGGGGGCGTGGCAAAAATCGTCACAGAAACGGCTCAAGAGCGCCCCCTAGAAATTTTCAAAATACCCTCCGCATTGACCTTATTTTGACGTAGAATCATGAAATTCGGTACACTTGTCCATCTCACCAAGATGCACAGAAAACCCTCTGGCACCAACGTTGTACAATAAATGGGAAGGCGGCCATTTTGAAACGATGACCAAATTTTCACCCCTTTTTGGCCGTTTACAGCCTCCGCATTTGAACGAACTCCTCCTATGAATTTCGCTCGATTTGGTTCAAACTTGGCCAGTTTCTTCATAAGGCACCGGGGAACAAACAATATCAAAATTGTGCGTTTTCATGAATGCTGAAGGGGCGGGGCCAGACGTCAAAGTTGGACATCTCGCCATGAAAAACGAAACGCTTACAGCTCTTACTCGAAAAGAGTCTAATACATCAAACCTTCAGTTATTGACCCACATCCGGTCCCCTGCAAAACTGTATGGTCAAATCATGACATCACTTAAGCCACGCCCCCTGACAACAGGAAGTGTAAAGTTTTACTTTGAAAGGTCCATATCGGACCCGTGTTACCTAATCAGCGTGACATTGTGTCCAGTGACTAAAGACATGTTGGTGTAACAAGCTTTCCAGCACTGTTCGTTTTGGGTGGAGCAAGTGGGCGTGGCGACATGGCGAAGTAAGACATAACGCCATCACCATACGTTTGGATCTAAAATCCACAGATTTGATCCGAGGAGTACCAAAATCAGTATGATCGATCATTGCCCACCCCTTGAACAGGTGTTTATGCTAATTAGCAAATCGCTACAGAAACGGCTCAAGAGCGCCCCCTAGAAATATTCAAAATACCCTCCGCATTGACCTTAGTTTGACGTAGAATCATGAAATTTGGTACACTTGTCCAACTCACCAAGATGCACAGAAAACCCTCTGGCACCAATGTTGTACGATAAATGGTAAGGCGGCCATTTTGGAACGATGACCAAATTTTCACCCCTTTTTGGCCGTTTACAGCCTCTGCATTTCAACGAACTCCTCCTAGGGATTTCGCTCGATTTGATTCAAACTTGGCCAGTTTCTTTATAAGGCACGGGGGAACAAATGTTATCAAAACTGTGCGTTTTCATGCATGCTGAAGGGGCGGGGCCAGACCTCAAAGTTGGACATCTCGCCATGAAAAACGAAACGCTTACAGCTCTTACACGAAAACTGTCTAATACATCAAACCTTCAGTGATTGACCCACATCCGGTCCCCTGCAAAACTGTATGGTCAAATCATGACATCACTTAAGCCACGCCCCCTGACAACAGGAAGTGTAAAGTTTTACGTTGAACGGTCCATATCGGATCCCTGTTACCTAATCAACGTGACATTGTATTCAGTCACCGAAGACATGGTGGTGTAACAAGCTTTCCAGCACTGTTCGTTTTGGGTGGAGCAAGTGGGCGTGGTGACGTGGCGAAGTAAGACGTAACGCCGTCACCATACGTTTGGTTCTAAACTCCACAGATTTGATCTGAGGAGTACCAAAATCATTATGATCGATCATTACCCACCCCTTGAACAGGTGTTTATGCTAATTAGCAAATAGCCTCCATAGCGCCCCCTAGATTATTCAAACTGTTGTATCTCAGTGATACATCATCCGATCTGAACCAGATTTATTGTGCATCATCAGTGAGCCCTTGTGGACACATTGATATGGTGGGCTAACATTTGACTCAAGTGCGCCCCCTACATTATTTCTATAGTTATATCTCAGTGATACATCATCCGATCTGCACGAGATTTATTATGCTTTATCAGTGAACACTTCGACACACATTGATAATGTTATGTAAATTTTTACTCCATAGCGCCCCCTATATTATTACTACAGTTATATCTTAGTGATACATTATCCGATCTGCACGAGATTTATTATGATTCATCAGTGAACACTTCTACACACATTGATAATGGTATGTAAATTTTTACTCCATAGCGCCCCCTGTATTATTACTACAGTTATATCTTAGTGATACATTATCCGATCTGCACGAGATTTATTATGATTCATCAGTGAACACTTCTACACACATTGATAATGGTATGTAAATTTTTACTCCATAGCGCCCCCTATATTATTACTACAGTTATATCTCAGTGATACATCATCCGATCTGAACCAGATTTATTGTGCATCATCAGTGAGCCCTTGTGGACACATTGATATGGTGGGCTAACATTTGACTCAAGTGCGCCCCCTACATTACTTCTATAGTTATATCTCAGTGATACATCATCCGATCTGAACCAGATTTATTGTGCATCATCAGTGAGCCCTTGTGGACACATTGATATTGTGGTTTAACATTTGACTCAAGTGCGCCCCCTACATTATTTATATGGTGATATCTCAGTGATACATCATCCGATATGAACCAGATTTATTGTGATTCATCAGTGAACACTTCTATACACATTGATAATGTTATGTAAATTTTTACTCCATAGCGCCCCTTATATTATTACTATAGTTATATCTTAGTGATACATTATCCGATCTGCACGAGTTTTATTATGCTTTATCAGTGAACACTTCGACACACATTGATAATGTTATGTACATTTTTACTCCATAGCGCCCCCTATATTATTACTTCAGTTATATCTCAGTGATACATTATCCGATCTGCACGAGATTTATTGTGCTTTATCAGTGAACACTTAGACATACATTGATAATGGTATGTAAATTTTTACTCCATAG
>JBBPBX010069355.1:0-18886 GCA_038048925.1 Garcialebias charrua
TATTTGAAATGCTTTTAGTAACACCTGGAGAAGCAAGGGGACTACTGTATAGTTTTTTCAGAGATTACTTTGTCTAACATCATTCTGTCAGGAGATAGTGACAGAGTGAAGAAACATGTTAAAACAATATTGTTAGAAAACTTGACTGCACTACAGAAACTGCAGACTGCACTTTAATGTGAGTCCGCTCTGCTGCTTCCGGGTTGTGGCCCCGCCTCCTGCAGGCTCTGCTTCCGGGTGGTGGCCCCGCCTCCTGCAGGATGCAGAGCGCTGCTTCTGGTCCAGACTCGTGACTTTCCTCTCTCATCATGGTCGTTGCTCTGCGGGCTTTTGCTCTGGCTCTGCTGGCTCTTGGCCTCTGCCAGGGCTTTCAACCCAACTTCCACCATGAAGAGCCTGAACTCACCGCAGGGCCCTCAAAGTTCGGCTCCCTGTGGCCCCTGCCGCAGAAGATCCAGATCAACGAGGTTTCCTTCAAGTTGAGTGTGTCCACCTTCCAGATCACGGACGCTCCAGAGTCTTCAGCAGGTCCGAGCTGCAGCCTGCTGCAGAACGCCTACAGAAGGTAGGCTTCATGGCTTTTACACATCCGCGGTGCGTTCAGGGACCGCTTTCACTTTCACCCTGCCTCTGCAGGTACTATGAGTACATGTTTGTCTCTGCAGGTACTATGAGTACATGTTTGTCTCTGCAGGTACTATGAGTACATGTTTGTCTCTGCAGGTACTATGAGTACATGTTTGTCTCTGCAGGTACTATGAGTACATGTTTGTCTCTGCAGGTACTATGAGTACATGTTTGTCTCTGCAGGTACTATGAGTACATGTTTGTCTCTGCAGGTACTATGAGTACATGTTTGTCTCTGCAGGTACTATGAGTACATGTTTGTCTCTGCAGGTACTATGAGTACATGTTTGTCTCTGCAGGTACTATGAGTACATGTTTGTCTCTGCAGGTACTATGAGTACATGTTTGTCTCTGCAGGTACTATGAGTACATGTTTGTCTCTGCAGGTACTATGAGTACATGTTTGTCTCTGCATACTCTGCAGGTACTATGAGTACATGTTTGCCTCTGCAGGTACTATGAGTACATGTTTGTCTCTGCAGGTACTATGAGTACATGTTTGTCTCTGCAGGTACTATGAGTACATGTTTGTCTCTGCAGGTACTATGAGTACATGTTTGTCTCTGCAGGTACTATGAGTACATGTTTGTCTCTGCAGGTACTATGAGTACATGTTTGTCTCTGCAGGTACTATGAGTACATGTTTGTCTCTGCAGGTACTATGAGTACATGTTTGTCTCTGCAGGTACTATGAGTACATGTTTGTCTCTGCAGGTACTATGAGTACATGTTTGTCTCTGCAGGTACTATGAGTACATGTTTGTCTCTGCAGGTACTATGAGTACATGTTTGTCTCTGCAGGTACTATGAGTACATGTTTGTCTCTGCAGGTACTATGAGTACATGTTTGTCTCTGCAGGTACTATGAGTACATGTTTGTCTCTGCAGGTACTATGAGTACATGTTTGTCTCTGCAGGTACTATGAGTACATGTTTGTCTCTGCAGGTACTATGAGTACATGTTTGTCTCTGCAGGTACTATGAGTACATGTTTGCCTCTGCAGGTACTATGAGTACATGTTTGTCTCTGCAGGTACTATGAGTACATGTTTGTCTCTGCAGGTACTATGAGTACATGTTTGTCTCTGCAGGTACTATGAGTACATGTTTGTCTCTGCAGGTACTATGAGTACATGTTTGTCTCTGCAGGTACTATGAGTACATGTTTGTCTCTGCAGGTACTATGAGTACATGTTTGTCTCTGCAGGTACTATGAGTACATGTTTGTCTCTGCAGGTACTATGAGTACATGTTTGTCTCTGCAGGTACTATGAGTACATGTTTGTCTCTGCAGGTACTATGAGTACATGTTTGTCTCTGCAGGTACTATGAGTACATGTTTGTCTCTGCAGGTACTATGAGTACATGTTTGTCTCTGCAGGTACTATGAGTACATGTTTGTCTCTGCAGGTACTATGAGTACATGTTTGTCTCTGCAGGTACTATGAGTACATGTTTGCCTCTGCAGGTACTATGAGTACATGTTTGTCTCTGCAGGTACTATGAGTACATGTTTGTCTCTGCAGGTACTATGAGTACATGTTTGTCTCTGCAGGTACTATGAGTACATGTTTGTCTCTGCAGGTACTATGAGTACATGTTTGTCTCTGCAGGTACTATGAGTACATGTTTGTCTCTGCAGGTACTATGAGTACATGTTTGTCTCTGCAGGTACTATGAGTACATGTTTGTCTCTGCAGGTACTATGAGTACATGTTTGTCTCTGCAGGTACTATGAGTACATGTTTGTCTCTGCAGGTACTATGAGTACATGTTTGTCTCTGCAGGTACTATGAGTACATGTTTGTCTCTGCAGGTACTATGAGTACATGTTTGTCTCTGCAGGTACTATGAGTACATGTTTGTCTCTGCAGGTACTATGAGTACATGTTTGTCTCTGCAGGTACTATGAGTACATGTTTGTCTCTGCAGGTACTATGAGTACATGTTTGTCTCTGCAGGTACTATGAGTACATGTTTGTCTCTGCAGGTACTATGAGTACATGTTTGTCTCTGCAGGTACTATGAGTACATGTTTGCCTCTGCAGGTACTATGAGTACATGTTTGTCTCTGCAGGTACTATGAGTACATGTTTGTCTCTGCAGGTACTATGAGTACATGTTTGTCTCTGCAGGTACTATGAGTACATGTTTGTCTCTGCAGGTACTATGAGTACATGTTTGTCTCTGCAGGTACTATGAGTACATGTTTGTCTCTGCAGGTACTATGAGTACATGTTTGTCTCTGCAGGTACTATGAGTACATGTTTGTCTCTGCAGGTACTATGAGTACATGTTTGTCTCTGCAGGTACTATGAGTACATCTTTGTCTCTGCAGGTACTATGAGTACATGTTTGTCTCTGCAGGTACTATGAGTACATGTTTGTCTCTGCAGGTACTATGAGTACATGTTTGTCTCTGCAGGTACTATGAGTACATGTTTGTCTCTGCAGGTACTATGAGTACATGTTTGTCTCTGCAGGTACTATGAGTACATGTTTGTCTCTGCAGGTACTATGAGTACATGTTTGTCTCTGCAGGTACTATGAGTACATGTTTGTCTCTGCAGGTACTATGAGTACATGTTTGTCTCTGCAGGTACTATGAGTACATGTTTGTCTCTGCAGGTACTATGAGTACATGTTTGCCTCTGCAGGTACTATGAGTACATGTTTGTCTCTGCAGGTACTATGAGTACATGTTTGTCTCTGCAGGTACTATGAGTACATGTTTGTCTCTGCAGGTACTATGAGTACATGTTTGTCTCTGCAGGTACTATGAGTACATGTTTGTCTCTGCAGGTACTATGAGTACATGTTTGCCTCTGCAGGTACTATGAGTACATGTTTGTCTCTGCAGGTACTATGAGTACATGTTTGTCTCTGCAGGTACTATGAGTACATGTTTGCCTCTGCAGGTACTATGAGTACATGTTTGTCTCTGCAGGTACTATGAGTACATGTTTGTCTCTGCAGGTACTATGAGTACATGTTTGTCTCTGCAGGTACTATGAGTACATGTTTGTCTCTGCAGGTACTATGAGTACATGTTTGTCTCTGCAGGTACTATGAGTACATGTTTGTCTCTGCAGGTACTATGAGTACATGTTTGTCTCTGCAGGTACTATGAGTACATGTTTGTCTCTGCAGGTACTATGAGTACATGTTTGTCTCTGCAGGTACTATGAGTACATGTTTGTCTCTGCAGGTACTATGAGTACATGTTTGTCTCTGCAGGTACTATGAGTACATGTTTGTCTCTGCAGGTACTATGAGTACATGTTTGTCTCTGCAGGTACTATGAGTACATGTTTGTCTCTGCAGGTACTATGAGTACATGTTTGTCTCTGCAGGTACTATGAGTACATGTTTGTCTCTGCAGGTACTATGAGTACATGTTTGTCTCTGCAGGTACTATGAGTACATGTTTGTCTCTGCAGGTACTATGAGTACATGTTTGTCTCTGCAGGTACTATGAGTACATGTTTGTCTCTGCAGGTACTATGAGTACATGTTTGTCTCTGCAGGTACTATGAGTACATGTTTGTCTCTGCAGGTACTATGAGTACATGTTTGTCTCTGCAGGTACTATGAGTACATGTTTGTCTCTGCAGGTACTATGAGTACATGTTTGTCTCTGCAGGTACTATGAGTACATGTTTGCCTCTGCAGGTACTATGAGTACATGTTTGCCTCTGCAGGTACTATGAGTACATGTTTGTCTCTGCAGGTACTATGAGTACATGTTTGTCTCTGCAGGTACTATGAGTACATGTTTGTCTCTGCAGGTACTATGAGTACATGTTTGTCTCTGCAGGTACTATGAGTACATGTTTGTCTCTGCAGGTACTATGAGTACATGTTTGTCTCTGCAGGTACTATGAGTACATGTTTGTCTCTGCAGGTACTATGAGTACATGTTTGTCTCTGCAGGTACTATGAGTACATGTTTGTCTCTGCAGGTACTATGAGTACATGTTTGTCTCTGCAGGTACTATGAGTACATGTTTGTCTCTGCAGGTACTATGAGTACATGTTTGTCTCTGCAGGTACTATGAGTACATGTTTGCCTCTGCAGGTACTATGAGTACATGTTTGTCTCTGCAGGTACTATGAGTACATGTTTGTCTCTGCAGGTACTATGAGTACATGTTTGTCTCTGCAGGTACTATGAGTACATGTTTGTCTCTGCAGGTACTATGAGTACATGTTTGTCTCTGCAGGTACTATGAGTACATGTTTGTCTCTGCAGGTACTATGAGTACATGTTTGCCTCTGCAGGTACTATGAGTACATGTTTGTCTCTGCAGGTACTATGAGTACATGTTTGTCTCTGCAGGTACTATGAGTACATGTTTGTCTCTGCAGGTACTATGAGTACATGTTTGTCTCTGCAGGTACTATGAGTACATGTTTGTCTCTGCAGGTACTATGAGTACATCTTTGTCTCTGCAGGTACTATGAGTACATGTTTGTCTCTGCAGGTACTATGAGTACATGTTTGTCTCTGCAGGTACTATGAGTACATGTTTGTCTCTGCAGGTACTATGAGTACATGTTTGTCTCTGCAGGTACTATGAGTACATGTTTGTCTCTGCAGGTACTATGAGTACATGTTTGTCTCTGCAGGTACTATGAGTACATGTTTGTCTCTGCAGGTACTATGAGTACATGTTTGGTGGCTCCAAGAAGCAGAAGATGAGGTCTGATCCGGCGGAGCTGACGGAGCTGCAGGTGTGGATCACATCAGCTGACTCTGAGTGTGACGGACATCCGAGCGTGGCCTCTGACGAGTCATGTGAGTCTCTGCTTCCTCCTTCATCACATGATCACCGTGAGCTGATGGTGCTGCTGCAACAGGTGGAGGAAGGACTCCACCGGTACACCCTAAATGGAGTGGGACTTGTTTTTCCTGTTCCACTTAACTCGTGAAAAGAAGATCTACTTGATCTAAACTGTAATTACATATTAATGCATCAGCAGTTTTATACAGGCAGCGTTTCATTCTATATATGAATGCATATCACCCGCTGCCTTTCAAAACAAGACATTTAGACTCTACTAACTGAAGGACTAGTACTCTTTAAAATGTAAAGACATTTACAAACACATTTGGTTATTCACTGTTGTTGTAAAACTAAGAACTGGTTGTGAAACACATCGTCTGTCAGCGCTCAGCCTCATTGACTTTAATGTGTCTTGTAAAAGATAAGCTGACCCAACCAGTGACAAAATACCAGTTCAACAGAAAGCTAGAGCAAATATTTACCTGTGATGAAGTGATGCAGGAAGACAAAGGTCTTTATCAGCTTTCACTGGGTCCACATCGGTCCGTGTACCCTTCGTTCAATTGTTTTTTCATTGAATAACAAAAATGAAAAAAGGAAAAAACGACATGTCATTTCAATATTCGTTTTCATGTGCGAATCAAAAAATACGATACGTCATCACATCCTGCAGACGCTCACTCCTCTGGATGCTTTGAAACAAAAGTGTCTTAAGTCTGTGTACTGCTCTCATATTTAGCTAAATGCTTGTTAGTAAAATAAGTGGCACTGTTTAGGCTGGTGAAGATTCTCAGTTGTCCAGGACATGATAAAATCAAAAAAGGCGTTCAATACAGAAACAACTGGACTTTGTTTGTAACAGGAAGACGTTTCACTGTTTAGGCATTTTCTAGTGCTGGAGCTCTGAGTGCAGTTCAGTCCCTCAAAATGGCGACACATATAAACCATGGAGACGAGTGAGCATGTGACGTCCGTGCAGACAGATCTGATTGGTTCTGTTAGCCTCTTTGAACTTTTGCTTATGAGACTCAAATCTAGTTTATCAGAACTTTGTAAACAGAAGTTTCTCTGAAAGCTTTTATTTTGACGAGGTGAACATTGAGCCTTGGAGGCAGTTCATCATATCTGCAGATAAATAATCTGTGGTTTGCTGCTGCTCACTTTTCTTTGTTCTTCCATAGATTATCTTTACTCACTTCTTCCTCTCTGGGGTCACTGGTGCCAGTGTCCAGCGGTGTCTGTGCGGACAGGGACACCCTGGACAGGTCGCATGCTTACGACAGGGACACGTCTTGTTGTGTCTTAGCTTGACGCTCTGCAGATTGTGACACATTTTTATTACTTTAACAACACAACCCTCCTCGATTCCCAGCACATAAAAACACGCCTGTTTTCTCTGGCACACACACACACACTGTCATTTGATTTAGTATTTTATTGTTCTGGGTTTTATGTTTTTAATTTTAATTTATTAACATTTATTTAAGCAGGCAAATCCCACTGAGATCACAGATCTGTTTTGTAAGGGAGGCCTGGACCTGAGGGCAGACTAACATACAGTACATGTTTGTTTTTTTATCTGTGGGAGGAAACCGGAGAAAACCCACGCAAACACACCGGAGAAAACCCACGCAAACACGAGAAGAACATGCAAACTCCACACAGAAAGAACCAGGTCCAACCGGGGATTGAACTCAGGACTTTCTTGATGTGAGGCAGCAGTGCTAACCACTGATCAACAGTGCTGCTGCCCATGAAAAAAATTTAATACATTTTTTCATTAAATTACTGCCATTGATTTTTAATTTTAAGCACTTCGGTAACAGCTTCTGTTTTTAAATGTGCTTTAAAAATAAATTTGACTTGACATAAGAAATCAAACTGCAGCTTCCTTTAAACTCAACTTTTACAATGATGAACTAATCATCCATCCATCCATCCATTATCTTTACCCGCTTCTTCCTTTTCGGGTCAGGGAGGTCACTGATGCCCATGTCCATCAATCACCGTGTGAGAGTCAGGGACACCTGGACAGGTCTCCAGTCCATCACAGGGACACATAGAGACAAACAACCATTCACTCTCTCACCTAGGGACAATTCAGAGTTAGCAATCAGTCTAACTGCTTTTGTTGTGTGGGAGGAAACTGGAGTACCAGGAGAAAACCCACACGTGCACAGAGAGAACATGAAAACTCCACCCAGAAAGGCCCCCAGCCAGGATTTGAACCGCCAACCTTCTCGCTGAGAGGCAGCAGCTCTACCAGCCTGTGAACTAAGTTAAAAGAAGATTAGAGCTGAAAAAAGTCAGACTGGAGCAGAAGTAACCCAGCAGCCCTCGATCACCTCTGCTGAACACAGATGCAGCTGCTCTGGCCGCTCTGTGACCGTAGAGAGGTTCACCCTTCAGAACCCTGCAGAGTTTTACTCTGATTATAAAAGTTTTGTCTGTTTCAAAGTCTGTGACAGATGTCATGCAGTCCTGAGACACGGTGTGGGCTGCTTGGCCCTGAAGGAACACGGCCCAGGAGACAAAACTACGGTAGATCAAACGTCTCACAGCAGCCACCTGTGTTTTTACTGATGAATAGAGGAGCAGAGGAAGGCACAGAGTAGGCTTAACACTGATTAAAACTCTGGTTCACCTGCCGTAAGGAGCTCCTGCCAAGTTTTCCACCGCAGGAAATGCAGCTGTTTGTGAAATGTGCACGTTTGTGTTTGCAGATGAGCTGGTTGTGGATCAGCCGTTCGCAGTTCTGAAGGCACAAAAGGTCTGGGGAGCCCTGCACGGTACGTGCTCCTTGTTTTTATCAGCCAATGTTCTGTGACAGTGCTGAGTCAGCATTATTTTCCTGTTCATAGTTGTGTCATTATGTCTATTTGTTGTTGTTTTGTTTTAATGTAGCAGTAATAACCATTTGTATATTAAAATGATTACACCAGTCACTTTTGTGTTTTTACAATTTCTGTAACATTGAACTTTTGTTTTGAAATAAATGAGGATGTCTTCAAATTCTTGAACTACCCGGTACTTTTCTTTGAAACTTTCATCATTTTCCATTTTTATCTCCTGTTCAGCTGATTTTAACTTTTGGCTAGCGTTTTGTTCATTTTGGGTTTTAGTTACTGTTAAAGAATGTGTAATTTATCGTCTCATGTTGTCTTTGTTCTAATATTAAAATATAGTGTTGATTTTAAAATCCTGTTTATCTGTGGGAGTTTTTCTTTACTGTGCTGACGTGTCATTAATGTGATGTCCATTTAAATTAGTTTTGCTAATAAAATATGGAGTTTGATATTTATAATTGTTGATTTGTTCCTCCATCATAGTTTTCATTTGAGAGGTCATGATTTATTTTTATTTCACAAAAACTTAAAGTTCGTTCTTGGGATCTGTCCTTTATGATTCTCTTTAGGTTTGGAAACATTTAGCCAGCTGGTGTTTGAGGATGAATTTGGAGCTGTAAGTACAAGATGTGTTTTTATTTTAAACTTTTTTTGCAGCCATGTTTAAACTCATTATAATTTTGTATCTTTTCAGAGAAATATCAACTCAACATTTATCAGCGACTTTCCACGATTTTCTCACCGAGGCATCCTGCTGGACTCCTCACGACATTTCCTTCCCATTAAAGTCATCTTGGCCAATTTGGTAAATAAAACTTTTAATTGTAGTTTACATGTTTACTTTCTATTGTCCACCATTACAAAAGGTGATTATAATAGTTAATAATAGTCATACACAAAATATCACAAATAAAATAACACAAGACAATGAAATGAAATGATAAGTATAAGACAGATGGTCAAAAATCCAATTTAATGAGTAAGACCATTTAAGATAGGACATTAATTTGTCATTATTTTATAAAATTGCTTCAAGGTTGTCTATATTTTTGAGTATGAACTTTAAGAACATCATGACTGAAGGTGAATCTTTCCATCTCTGCAGCTTATAAATAGGAGGTAAGTTACTAACAGGTATGTAAAGTCATGCTGTTTATAGGATTTAGTTCAAGAAGTATACTACCGGTAGTTGTATTTGTGCAGAGTAGCTGTGTTGTTACACTGTTGTTTCATTGTTAGGGTAAACAAAAATATATGCAAAGAGGAAAAAAAAAAATAAACTGTACTAAAAGAAATACCATCTATCCATGCATTCCATCCATTATCTTCCACTTGTTCCGAAGTCGGGTCACGGGGTAGCAGCTTGAGCAGGGAAGCCCAGACATTTCTTTCCACAGCCTCTTCCAGCTCTTCTGGGAGGATTCCAAGGTGTTCCCAGACCAACCGAGAGACAAAGTCTCTCCAGCGTGTCCTGGGTCTTCCTCGGGGTCTCCTCCCAGTCGGACATGCCCAAAGCATCTCCCTAGGGAGGTGTCCAGGGGGCATCCTTACCAGATGCCCAAACCACCTCAACTGGCTCCTCTCAATGCGGAGGAGCAGCGGTTCTACACTGAGTCTCTCCCGGATAACTGAACTTCTCACCCTATCTCTAAGGTAGAGTCCAGCTACCCTGTGGAGGAAACTCATTTCAACAGACTGTATCCACAGTCCCGTTCTTTCGGTCACTACCCAGAGCTCGTGACCATAGGTGAGGGTAGGAATGTAGACCGACTGGTAAACAGAGAGTTTTGCCTTACAGCTCAGCTCTCTCTTCACCACAACGGACCGGTACAGAGTCCGCAATACTGCAGACACTGTACCAATCCTTTTGTCAATCTCACCCTCCATTCTTCCCTCACTCGTGAACAAAACCACAAGATACTTGAACTCCTCCACTTGATGCAGAACCTCACCCTCGACCTGAAGAGAGCAATCCACCCTTTTCAGGTTGAGGACCATGGCCTCAGATTTGGAGGTACTGATTCTCATCCCAGCCGCTTCACACTCAGCTGCGAACTGCTCCACTGCGAGCTGAAGATCACGGCACAATGACACCAACAGGACCACATCATCTGCAAAGAGCAGAGATGGAATCCTGAGGCCACCGAACCGGAAACCCTCCGTCAGCTGGCTGCACCGAGAAATTCTGTCCATAAAAGTTATGAACCGAATCTGTGACAAAGGGCAACCCTGGCGGAGTCCAACTCCCACTCTGAAGGGGTACGACTTACTACCGGCAATGCGAACCAAGCTCTCGCACTGCTTGTATAGGGCGGCAATGCGAACCAAGCTCTCGCACTGCTTGTATAGGGTGGCAATGCGAACCAAGCTCTCGCACTGCTTGTATAGGGCGGCAATGCGAACCAAGCTCTCGCACTGCTTGTATAGGGACTGAACAGCCCGTAGCAATGTGCCACCAGTCCCATACTCACGGAGCACCCCCCACAGTGTACCTTGAGGAACACGGTTGAATGCCTTCTCCAAATCCACAAAACACATGTAGACAGGATGGGCAAACTCCCATGACCCCTCAAGAATCCTAGTGAGGGTAAAGAGCTGATCCAGTGTTCTACGGCCTGGACGGAATCCACATGGTTCCTCCTGGATCTGAGGTTCGACCAACGATCGTACTCACTTCTCCAGTACCCCTGAATAGACTTTACCAGGGAGGCTGAGGAGAGTGATGCCCCTATAATTGGAGCACACTCTCCGGTCCCCCTTTTTGAAGAGAGGAACCACCATCCCAGTCTGCCAATCCAGTGGCACTGCCCCCGATGTCCACGCAACGTTGCAAAGGCGTGTCAACCAAGATAGTCCCACAATGTCCAGAGCCTTAAGGAAATCAGGGTGAATCTTATCCACTCCCGGACGGAGCCCTGCTGCCTCTGAGCTTTTTAACTACCTCGGTGACCTCAGCCACAGTTATGGATGGATCAACCCCCAAAGTCCCCCGACTCAGCTTCCTCTATGGAAGGCGTGCTGGTGGGATTGAGAAGGTCCGAGAAGTATCCCTTCCACCTCCCGACAATATCACTGAGGTCAACAGCAGCCCGCCTTCACTGAATACAGTGTTAGTAAAGTGCTGCTTTCCCTTCCTCAGCCATCTGATGGTTTGCCAGAATCTCCTCAGAGCCGACCGAGAGTTGTTATCCAAGGTCTCACCGAACTCCTCCCACATCCGAGCTTTTGCCTCAGAAACGGCCACGGCTGCAGACCGCTTGGCCCTCCGGTACTCCTCAGCTGCCTCCGGAGTCCCACTGGCCAACAATCCCAATAGGACTCCTTCTTCAGCTTGACAGCCTCCCTAACCCGGGGTGTCCACCACCGAGTTTGTGGATAGCCACCGCGAGAAGCACCAACAACCTTGCGGCCACAGCTCAAGGCAGCTACCTCAACAATTGAGCTGCGGAACATGGCCCACTCAGACTCAATGTACCCCACCTCAGCTGGGATGCAGTTAAAGCTCTCCCGGAGGTGTGAGTTGAAGAGGTCTCTGACGGGATCTTCTGCAAGGCATTCCCAGCAAACCCTCACTACATGTTTGGGTCTGCCACCTGATCCAGCTCACTACCAGGTGGTGCTCAATTGACAGCTCAGCTCCTTTCTTCACCCGAGTGTCCAAAACAAAGTGCTACAAATCATATGACACGACTATGAAGTCTATCATCGATCTACGTCCTGGTGCCAAGTGCACTTATGGACACCCTAATTTTCGAACATGGTGTTTGTGATGGACAAACTATGACTAGCTCAGAAGTCCAACAACAGAACACCACTCGGGTTCAGATCAGACAGACCGTTCCTCTCAATCACGCCCCTCCAGGTCACACTGTCATTACCCACGCAGGCATTGAAGTCCCCCAGCAGAATAACGGAGTCCCCAGCTGGCGCACTTTCCAACACCCCTACCAAGGACTCCAAGAAGGCTGGATACTCTGAGCTGCCGTTTGGTACATAGGCACAGACAACAGTCAGGGTCCATCTCCCCACCCGAAGACGAAGGGAAGCCACCCTCTCATCTACTGGGGAAAACTCCAACACACAGGCACCAAGTCGGGGGGCTACAAGTAGACCCACACCAGCTCGACACCTCTCATCATGGGCAACTCCAGAGTGGAATAAGGTCCAGCCCCTCTCAAGAAGATCGGTTCCAGAGCCCATGCTGTGTGTTGAGGTGAGCCCAACTATATCTAGTCGATCTCAACCTCACACACAAGCTCAGGCTCCTTCCCCACCAGAGAGGTCACGTTCCATGTCCCAAGAGGCAGCTTTGGTAAGCCAGGGTCAGAGCGCCATGGTCACCGCCTTCGACCACTGCCAATGGCATCACGCACCCGACTTTTATGGCCCTTCCTGCAGGTGGTGGGTCCACAGGAAGGCAAACCCATGCTGCTCCTTTGGGCTGAGCCCGACCGGTCCCCATGGGTAGAGATCTGGTCACCAGGCACTCGCCGATGAGCCCCTCCCCCAGGCCTGGCTCCAGGGTGGGGCCCCGGTGACCCACGTCCGGGCAAGGGACACCAAATTCCTTGTTGTGTCATGTCCATAAAAATCTTCTGAATCGCTCTTTGTCTGGCCTGTCACCTAGAACCAATCTGCCTTGGAAGATCCTACCAGGGACAATGATAACTGCCCCCGACAGCATAGCTCCTAGGATCATTCAGGCACACAAACTCCTCCACGACGATAAGGTGGCAATTCAAGGAGAAGCAAATACAAAATAAAGAAAGAAATACAAAATATTTAAATAGGAAAATGTTAGGAAGTGAAAAAAATACTTTTATTTCATTTTTGAATTCTCTCATTTCAAATTATTGCTGTCAGGTAAGATAAGTGTTTTTAATTTATAACAAAAACATCCAATGCTCAAAATTATAATCACAACATAACCATACCATACCAGCTTTATTTATAGAGCACTTTAAACACCCACAGGACCAAAGTGCAGTACAATAAAACAATCACAACAGTCAGATAATTAAAATTATTAAAATTATTAAAAGTCAACATCTCAGATGGTGTCAAAGGTCAGGGAGAAGAGATGATTTTACTTGTTTTATTACTTGTTTTATTGACATTTAATTCTGTTGCACTTTGTAGCACTTTGAGATTTTCATTAATGAAAAGTGCGTTATAAATTGAATTCATTATTATGGTTTTAAGAAGGATTTAAAAACAGACAGGGTAGAGTCTGATGTTCATTGAAGGTCGTTCCACAGTTTAGGATGTGCCACAGCAGAAGCACGGTCTCCTCTGAGCTTACTTACACTTTGGCTGTGTCTCAATTCAGGGGCTGCATCCTCATGAGTGCACATTTGTCGGCCGCATACGTCATTGCCCCGCGCGGAGGACTGTCCCAATTCGAAGACTCCTCCTCATGCGGCCGAGGAATGCGGCCTACTTCCTGCCGAAATCGAAGGATGCATTCGTGGAACCTTCAAGACGGAGGCTATCCCAGAATTCATAGCGCCAGCAGAGATTTCGCGGGGGGGGGGGACTTTCTGCGTGCAGGGTCGGGGCTGCTGCGTGTTGTTGAGTCATCAGCTCGTTTTAACAACAACCTCAGCGCGAATATTCATTCAACCTTTATTTAGTCATCTCAAACAACCTCAGCTCGAATATATCTCATTAAAATTTAACTACAGAAACGACAAAAAAAAATGTGTTAGCTGAATATACAGTATATTAGTGTTTCTGAGTTTACTGTTTTTGAAGAACTGATTACAAATCAGATTATTTTACACGTGCGTAGCAAGGATTTTCTGAGGGGCAATCTTTTAAAACCCAGAGTGGACCTACGAAATGCAAGTTGTCCAGTAGCTCAGTTGGTAAATCAACCTGCGATTGGTGCAGAGATACTTTTCTCGAAGCTGGTTCGAATCTCACTCGGTACGGTTAAAACTTATTTTACGTTTGTCTTTTATTGGATAAAAAAAAGAAGGAGTTTCACAAACTCCTTCCTTTTAATCTCAGTCCTCATTTTTTTATCCAATAAAAGACAAACGTAAAATAAGTTTTAACCGTACCGAGTGAGATTCGAACCAGCTTCGAGAAAAGTATCTCTGCACCAATCGCAGGTTGATTAACCAACTGAGCTACTGGACAACTTGCATTTCGTAGGTTCACTCTGGGTTTTAACAGATCGCCCCTTATTCAGGGGTTCTGGAGAGGAGGGTCCGTCGGATAGTCGAACCTCGGATTCAGGAGGAGCAGTGTGGTTTTCGTCCTGGTCGTGGAACACTAGACCAGCTCTACACCCTCAACAGGGTCCTGGAGGGTGCGTGGGAGTTTGCCCAACCAGTTTACATGTGCTTTGTAGACTTGGAAAAGGCATTCGACCGCGTCCCTCGGGGGGTTCTGTGGCGGGTACTCCGGGAGTATGGGGTACCAGGCCCATTGATATGGGCTGTTAGGTCCCTGTACGACCGGTGTCAGAGCTTGGTCCGCATTGCCGGCAGTAAGTCAGGCTCGTTTCCAGTGAGAGTTGGACTCCGCCAAGGTTGCCCTTTGTCACCGATTCTGTTCATAACTTTTATGGACAGAATTTCTAGGCGCAGCCAAGGTGTTGAGAGGATCCGTTTTGGTGGCCTTAGAATCGCTTCTCTGTTTTTTGCAGATGATGTGGTCCTATTGGCTTCATCAGCTCGTGATCTACAGCTTTCACTGGAGCGGTTTGCAGCTGAATGCGATGCGGCCGGGATGAGGATCAGTTCCTCCAAATCCGAGGCCATGGTCTTGAGCCGGAAAAGGGTAGCGTGCCCTCTCCGGGTCGGGGAGGAGGTCCTGCCCCAAGTGGAGGAGTTTAAGTATCTCGGGATCTTGTTCACGAATGAGGGAAAACTGGAGCGTGAGATCGATAGGCGGATAGGTGCAGCGTCCGCAGTGAAGCGGGCGCTGTACCGGTCTGTCGTGGTGAAGAGAGAGCTGAGTCAAAAGGCAAAGCTCTCAATTTACCGATCGATCTACGTTCCCACCCTCATCTATGGTCATGAGCTTTGGGTTATGACCGAAAGAACAAGATCTCGGATACAAGCGGCTGAAATGAGTTTTCTCCGCAGGGTGGCTGGACTCTCCCTTAGAGATAGGGTGAGAAGCTCAGTCATCCGGGAGGGACTCGGAGTAGAGCCGCTGCTTCTCCACATCGAGAGGAGCCAGTTGAGGTGGCTCGGGCATCTGGTTAGGATGCCTCCTGGACGCCTCCCTGGTGAGGTGTTCCGGGCATGTCCCACCGGGAGGAGACCCAGAGGAAGACCCAGGATACGCTGGAGGGACTATGTTTCTCGGCTGGCCTGGGAACGCCTTGGGATTCCCCCAGAGGAGCTGCTCCAAGTGGCTGGGGAGAGGGAAGTCTGGGCCTCCCTACTTAGGCTGCTACCCCCGCGACCCGACCCCGGATAAGCGGAAGAAAATGGATGGATGGATGGATGGCCCCTTATAAGCTGATTTGTAATCAGTTCTTAACAAACAGTAAACTCAGAAACACTAATATATATACATGTATTCAGCTAACTAATATATTTTAGCGGCGTCCCTTCTCTTTTCACACACACAAAGCGCGCACACAAGAACTTCCCACCCACTTCAATGCCGGCAAACCTGAAGGCTAGACCGTCCCATTTCAGCAGTTTCGCTCAGCCCACCCGGTCTTGTGAGTGCGTGGCCTACTCGGCCCAGCTAGGCTGGGTCCTCATGAGGACGCAGCCCCTGAATTGAGACGCAGCCTTTGTCTTCAGCACACTCAAGAGCAGCTGATCACATGACCTGAGGGATCCAGAGGGTGTGTAGTAACTCAGACACATAGGGCGGTTCAAGTCCATTTAGAGCTTTAAAAGTAAATAAAATAATTTTAAAATGAATAGTCTGAGTTAGAGTTTACAAAATGACTATTACTGTAGTCCCTCACTACTTCGCAGTTCGTTCATCATGGACTCGCTCTATCGCGTTCTTTCAAAGTAAGATTGGACATGACACACAATTGGCTGATTGATGGATGAGCAGCACGTTCGGTATGGAATTTTTATTTAAAATGAATTATTTTCACTTATTTAGCACCTCCTGCACCTTTGTGCAGCCCATACTGCTGCAGGATAAACTTCCTGCTGCAGCTGATCAGCTGTTAGTGCAGAGTGAAAAAGGGGGCGTGGCCAAGAGTGCTTGCCGTGGCAAATAAGCGAGGGACTACTTTATTATTATTATTATTGTTGTGGTTGTTGTTGTTGTTATCAGTGACCAAATGGGATCTGCAGTATTTGTAGGAGTTTCTTTGTAAGACATGGTGTATGAACAGATTTTTTAGTTTTTTATTTGCTACTTGTATATTATTTTTGTACTTTTCGTTTGACTCTTTATTTAAATATAATTAAAACTTTTTTTATATATATATTTCCAGTTTTAGGCATTTTTATATTTTAGATACACTATAATAAATTTAATTTAATTTTAACCTCCCATCTTTTTTTAATGTGTTTTAGTTTTTAGTCTTTAGATTTAAGGGTCCACCTTTTTTTTTTAATTGTGATTCTTCAGTCCCTTCACCTTCTAGTCACTGACGTTTGATCCCTTTGTGACTTAATGCTGCTTTAGATGATCTGGTATGTGCTTCTTGTCTGCTTGTTTGTTGCTTTCCTTTTATTTTATCTGCCTTAAAGCACTTTGTATTACGGATTATGTAAGGTGTTTCATAACTACAGTGTAAAGTTTAATTTGATTTATAGGAAAATGTTCCTATTGTTTAGTTATTGAGCTCAACGTTTGTGTGGTGGTGGCTGAGAGTCACCAACAACACACTGAGTGATGACACACGTCAGTCAGTCTTTGTCATGCAAGGTGTCAGGTGACATGCAGTCCTTCAAGGAATGCCAGGCCTTATTTAAAGCATTTTTACTTCTTTGTGTTTTCCAGGAGACGATGGCCATGAACAAATTCAATGTGTTCCACTGGCACATCGTAGATGATCAGTCCTTCCCGTACCTGAGCCAAACCTTTCCTCAGTTGAGCCAAAAGGTCAGAAAACAACCAAATTGTGTAATTTGCAGTAAAACAGATGTTTTCTCCTTTTTAATGATCTGTTTCATCCATCCACATGTTCTCAGGGGGCGTACCACCCTTACAGTCACGTGTACACACCTTCGGATGTGAAGATGGTGATCGAGTTTGCTCGACAGAGAGGCATTCGGGTCGTCCCAGAGTTTGACACTCCTGGACACACCCAGTCCTGGGGTAAAGGTGAGTTCTTCAGGTGTTTAACGGGACGCCATCTTTAGGATACTTTCCTCATACGTTCTCCCGTGTGTTCCCGCCTCAGGACAGCCCGATCTGCTGACCCCCTGCTACTCTGGCTCCAAGCCATCCGGCACTTTCGGACCAGTGAACCCCATCCTGAACACCACCTATGACTTCATGAGGACATTCTTCAAAGAGATCAGCAGCGTGTTCCCTGATGGCTACGTTCACCTGGGAGGGGATGAGGTGGACTTCACGTGCTGGTGAGACTGGGACCAGTTCTGTACCTCAACTTAAAATCAGACCGATATTGGCAGCAGCTTCTGCTCCACAGGAAGTCCAACCCAGACATTCAGAAGTTCATGGTTCAGCAGGGCTTCGGACAGGACTACACCAAACTGGAGTCCTTTTACATCCAGGGGTGGGTTTCTTATTGAAGTCAGGATTCTGAGTCAAAAAGAAAGTATTTAATTGTTTTTGCTTTTTTATTCTCAGCCTGGTGGACATTGTCTCCTCTACCAACAAAGGCTACGTAGTCTGGCAGGAGGTCTTTGATAATGGTGTCAAGGTAGGATACATGACGAGCAAGAGGTTTGATCAGACTTTAGATGAGTTATTGTTGGGTATAAAGATATTTGTTTTAAAGCTATCATTAAAGGAATAGTTTGAAAAACTCACACTCTTGAAATTTTCAGAACGTTAAACGTAAATTTATTATAAATATACCGTATTTTTCAGACTACAGTATATGGCGCACTTAAAATCCTTTAATGTTCTCAAAAATCGACAGTGCACCTTATGTATTAATTCTGGTTGTGCTCACTGACCTCAAACCGATTTTATGTTGTTATTGTGAAAGAGTTGAACAAAGTTTGACTTATCTGACCGTTTAGTATCGTTTAATGTGCTTTATAGTCCGAAAAATATGGTAATGGGATTTTAGAGATTACAGTAGTCCCTCGTTTATCATGGGGGATCTGTACCCTTAAGGCCTGCGATAAAAGGTAGTGGCGGAGGAATAGTGCACTGTACCGTACTCTCTAAAAAAGCTAAGTCTGGTCCTCTGGACATTCAAAAAACAAAACTATACTGTGAACACGGTTTTACGTCGTAAACGAATAGAGAATACGGAGGATGGACCGAGCTGGACGGCGGTTTTACGTCATAAACGGATAGAAAATACGGAGGAGGGACGGAGCAAAGGCTTCACCAGCATCCCAGTAGGAAATTAACTATTTTTTCCCTTCATTATGGCTCCCAAATATATGTGTTTTTTGATAATTATGTAGGGTACTGTGTTAGGATAGGCTAAGTGCTTGGTAAAATACAGTACTGTACGTATAAGGTGCAGTATGTACGTATGTT